>VUQI01038131.1:0-56194 GCA_015106735.1 Paratilapia polleni | reverse complement strand
CCCTACATACATTTCAGTATTCTGTGAACCTCATGTGGGTTATGTTTAATTTTGCAATAAATATTTGTATGTTCTGTATCTCTTTGTGCTTTGTCTTTGTCATTTTTCTGTTGTGAAGACAGCTGAGACTTCTTTGAGTCTTTAGGTCCTGCTGACCTTTCAGTTTCATTTATAAATGCTTAATAAGGCAAAAACAGTCCTCACTTTAGATGAGGTCACACAAAATACTGAACTAACAACTAGTAACTGCCTGAATTAACCATGAATTACAATATGAAATAAGTATTTATAAAACCTCTATTAACGCACTCACAAACAATGAGCTCATATCTTAATCATTATATGTATAAATGTGCATCTAAATACTTTGTTAATCACTTACTTAGACTTTCTAAATGATAGCATGAACACATTATATATGAGCTTATTAATCAAGAATAAACATTTATATCTTGTTTATAAATTACATACTAAGGAAGAATAATGCTTTATAAATGATGAATTAAGCATTTATTAATGCCTTACTAATGCTTAATAGTGTGTCGTTATTATAAAGTGCTACCGGAAATTCCTGTTAAAATAAAGCAGATCCTGAGACTGTAGAAAGTGGTGGTGTTGCATTAGATTGCATTATGTTTTTTGTTGCTGTAGGATTGCATTAGACACAGGCAGCTCAATATATTTTACTATTAACTTCTATCTTCTGTTGATAGTTTTAGCTCTAATTTGGAGGAATCTGCAGCTAAGACTTCAAACATCTTGCTGTTGCAAAGTCTGAAAATAAAGTTCACACTAATTGTAAGAGAT
This sequence comes from Paratilapia polleni, assembly GCA_015106735.1. NCBI lineage: Eukaryota > Metazoa > Chordata > Actinopteri > Cichliformes > Cichlidae > Paratilapia > Paratilapia polleni. The sequence continues at coordinate 55,387 of VUQI01038131.1, read as the reverse complement.
GAGGCACCTATAAACCTCAACCAAAGCTGAAACAATCAAGCAGACACCACTGTGGATGAGTGGGAAAAATTTATTATGTTATAATCACTATTGTTGTCATCTCTGCTTCCTCAAAGCAGAATGAGCTCATTAACTAAATCATTAGCTAACATGATAATGAGTACACCTCAACAGTGTTCTTCTTAAACCCACTTGACGCAACCCATGCATGCAATTGAATTTAATGTTAAACTGGCTAAAAAAAGAGAGGAATTACCAACACTTCAAAAAGGCCACTTGAAACACTTGATATGAAAAGCCCTTAATTTGCTGTGTTAAAAATGTATCTTAAAAATGTGAGAATACATACCAAAAACTGTTTAGTAGAAAAAAGAAAAGCAAATTACTTTTGTCTGTGGATGTTTCCAGCTTTTTTTCTTCCAACAAGGTTGATCCATTATTCACTCCCATGGTCTCATCCAACAGAGAAACGGCATATGATTTTATCTCAGTTATTACTGCAAGGATGCATAACTTTTCTGTGTTTCACTATAAGTCACTAAACAATCCTTTGTTTCCTAACAGCAGGTACAAAAGAACAGCCCAACGTTCCTCTGGTTAGTGTTTGGTGTGGAATTATATCCTGTATCTCATATGAATATTAAAATGCTGGCTCCTCTGCAGCCGTATGCAAATCAGAACTGGGTCTGATAACCAAACAGTCTGTTAGAGGAAGAGTCATGTTCATTCTTCATTTTCCCAGTAGTGTATATTAAAACCCAACTGCACCACAAAACCCTACCATAAAACTGCTCTCATGAGGTCAGTAAGCACAAATCACCCTGTTAGGGACACTCTGGAAAAATGTTAGCTGCCAGACCAGTTTCATGCGTTCCCAGTTGACAGTCCAGACTTGTTTATATCTTAAACTGACAATGATATTAAATTTTTAACGAGGAACATTGAAATAAAATAAAACTATGTAATTTATTCTGAAATTGTAATTTTTATTAATGCATGTTACTTATGTAATTTTTTGACTTTCAAATTTCAGTGCACACATGGGTAACAAATTAAAGGAAAAAATAAAATAGAAGCTCCTTAATAAATGATTGGGCCACCACCTGCTGCTGGCTTCAGTGCTCTTTGACATGTTTTTCAAGTCTTTGGATCTCTACTGGAGGGTTGAATGCCTTTCTGGCACAAGATATTTATTTTTATGGAAGATGGTGCTGTTTAACATGTCCACCCTAAATTTGGATAAAAATGATGTGAATCCATATGCTTCACATAATTTGCATCCTGGTTAAACCATTCAGTGACCCTCATTCCCTATGGATGGAGGAACTGTCATCATGGCAGAAACCACTCCCATCACGGTAAAAAATGTTTCGAATTAAGGTGATCACTTAGGGCAACTTTGCATGATTTGCAGTGGCACTTCCTTCTAATAAATCCATCCATTTTCTTAGCAGCTTATACAATTCAGGGTTACGAGGGGGACAACCCTTCACGCTCATGTTCACACCTACGGAGAACATGCAAACTCCACACAAAAAGGCCCCAAGCCACCAGACATTTTCCTGCTAAAGTAAGTAAAAAGTTATGGTTATCAGTATGTTTGTCAGTTTAACCTTGAGCAATACACTGCTTCCAGTAGTTTGTTCATATGTTCACAAGCAGCGATAACCTCTGCACCACTATGCCGCCCATTCTAATACAATGTTTCTCACACCTTTTCTAGCATTCCCCCAAAGCTAAACCCAACCCCACATCCAAGCTGAATTTTAGAAAGATTTTTTTTTGTTGTTGATTTTTCTTGCATAACCCATTCAAGTTAGTTTAACTCCATATTTCCCACTGGGTGTTCACACTTCCTTGCAGTGACTCTATGTCCCACCAGGGGGCCCACTAAATAGTTTGAGAATCCCTCCTGCATGGGAACAAGTGCAAACAAACAATGAAAGTTGCCCCCCACAGCATAACAGAGGTTCATGTTTTCCCTTAAATTTGTCACCTGTCTGCATTTATGTGCTCTAATTATCTCGTGCCAGCATTCACAAGCAGCAGCCAACCTCTGCACATGCTTGCAGAAGACCATGTATATACAGTGTTACTTTGTCGGAACACACTGCTGATTGTCTTCTTTAGTCTTCCATATTTTAAAAAAAAGTGTGTGAGTTTGTGTGATCTGTGCACAGATATATGTGCGCTCTTGCTCATGAGTGACTGTTAAATTGCAGTTTGCATCACATCAGTCACAAAACATGTTGAAGTCCAGTTTAAATTCATGACATATCTGAAATAGTTTTATTCAAAATCCATATTATGACATATTTACAAATATTTGACAGCGTTTATAGAGCATTTTTTTCCTCTTTCAAGTTTCACAATTCAGTTTGTACTGTAGTTTTGGCTTACACATATAGGAAGGGATGGTGGATTGAACACATTGTTACATTTTGCATATTTACAGCGAAAGACACGAAACCATATACACCAAAAAAACTATTAAAATGTGCACCAAAGGCGAGGATAAGCAAGTATTTATGTTAATGCATGTCAACATTCAGTTTACAAACTACACATTTTGGTAGTAGTAGGAGGAGGTGTATAAAGTGACATCTAAGAAAAAGAAACAGAAGAAACATATGAAAACAATGTCACATGCATTTGGCCCACTATCAAGAGAAGAAAACAGGAGCACAGTTTTTTAAGTTCTGCTCATCTTGGCATTACAGTCAAACAAAGATATATATATATATATATATATATTTACATGTATATGAGACATATACAGCTCTAATTAACAATAAGTTTTTTTTTCTATTGCTTGGGTATAAGGTTGTTCCGTTCTCTATATTTTAAGATAAAGTGCCTTGAGGTAACTAATCATATTGAATTAAATTCAGTGCAGAATATGTGAGTTTAATTCAGGAGGGCTATCATTAGCAAATATATAACGGTTTATTTCCAAAGATGTGCTTTACAAACAAACACAAAGTTGAGAAAAGTTGAGAAAGTGCTATGCACTTAATTACAATGTCAGAAATATAATAAATTATTTTCATAATTAAAAACAGACTATGTTATATGATTTACATGTACAAAAACTCTTTTGTTATAAAACAATGAAAGTGCGGCTACAAATGATTAGCATGAGATCACCAATGTCTTTTTACACGTTTAGCTTCTGTGTGTCTGACACTGCCATGTGGTTTGAGCTGGTCGGAAATAGGCAGGATCAGATCAGTTGTTCACAGGTAAATCCCACTATAAGCCAGTAGTTGCCCGAGGAGACGTCAGCATTAGTGAGGTGACACGCCGAGGGCTGGTTAACCTGAATTGATGCAGTCAGGTGGCTCGTGGCTGTAATGTGTGTCTGACATTGAGCTGTTTTTCTCTTATGTAACAACCCTTTCACATCGATTCACTCACAGACAGAAAAAAAAGCCAAAGGTTAAAACATTTTCAGTCTTGCATTGACAAAATGCATGATTTACTGTTATGAATATGGGCATCGCATCTTTTTTTTTAAAGCCCCCAAAAAATGCATGTTATAATTTAATTCTACAAAAAAGCCTGTTGTAGAGTTTTCAATATGAAATACTAATATAAAAAAGAAGAGTCTGCCAAAATCTCAACGTGCAAAACCAACATCAATACACTGTGCTAACATGGTGCCAAATTTGCCCTGCTCTGTACTACAACATCATCTTATTATTAGTACTTTAGCAACATGCACACATCCTCACTTGGGTTTCTATGTGGCTTGATTTGTAAGCCCTGCTGTGCCTTTTAGTGTCTCTTTCACCTCCTGTAATGTCTATGTTGCTCACAAACCAAACAAAACAAGCTAGCGCAGGACAGTTAGTGGCAAATCAGCAACCTTTGGACCTGTTCTGATTGAAAGAAATCCTATTATGTGTGTTGGATCCCTCAGAGCAGCTGTGATCATGAGCATGCAGCCAGTAAATCCAAAGCCCTGCACTCTTTGGAGCCTTCAAAGGTGTCCTGCTGAGAGCGTTCGAGCGAGGAAGTGAGGGTGTAGGTGGAGAAGGCAGAAGGATCCGGCAGGAATGGCAAAAATATAAAGAAAAGCAACAAATGTGCTTACACTGCTTGTGGCCCACTGCTGAGCTTGTGTTATTAAAGTTCTGCAGACCAATATGATGGGAAAGCAGTGCAAAAAATGAAATAAATTATTTCTTCATGCTTGATCCATGATCAAATAACATTTTTCCACTCTTCAGCCATTTTTTGACACAACCATGTTATCAATTACTTGAAAATGATGATCCTGCAGCCCTGGGTGTGGGGATTCAGTTTTCATCTTTAGTGGCAGGGATCAAAAGGAAGCTCAGTGAGGCCTCCGTGGAGCTCCACCGATTCCTCCGACCACGACATGACATCACCAACGAGGTGGCCTCCACAGGTTGCCTGGCTGTAGATCTCACTGGATGTCAGGACCCTGGACCAGAACTGGAGATCAGACAACTCTCCCACGAAGGACTGAGTGACGTCAAAGCGGCCTCCCACGGTGTCCTGTGGAGGGAGAAGAAATGCATGTGTCAAGATTAAAAATGTTGGATTGACATGACCTTAGCAGATGGATAAGGGATTAAAAGGTTGCTAGTGAGGGTATGAAAATGCTAAAAGTAAATTTGTAGTTGACGTAAAACTGTTTGTAAAGCTAGGGCCAACCCATAGACTGTATATAAAGTGAAGCCAATGCCAAAGTGTCTTAAACCTACATTCTTTCTAATGGCCAGCAGCGGGTGACTGGTTGCAAAAAGGATGCAAATTGTGTGCAATTCTATGAGAATAAGACCCTAACCTCACTAAAAACATTCCTGATGAGTTTATGGTCTTAATCGCTAGTCTTATCTAATACAACCTAATGTTCATTATATATATTGACACATTTAGAGTAAAACAGACAATAGAGGTTATGCTTTAGGGCGTGACTACATTTGAGAAGTTACCACTGTGCAGGGATGCATAATGTCCCTGGTTTCTCAGTCAGGTCAACCTGCACTTGTTCACTACTAAAAGGCACTCTAAGAAGTCAATTGTTTAGTTTGGTTTTTAGTTTATGTTTCAAAACTAGCATCCTAGTTCTCACAGTAAATAATTTACCTTGTTAACTAAGCTGGCTAGCTGGTTAGTGCTAATATTAGCTAATTTGCTCTAGCCTCTAGTCCAAATACGGTCCTGTCAGTTTTAAAAAACCAAGATGGTGATGGCCACAGACTATGATGTTTGCAGATGACACTATGATCTGTAGTAAGAGTAGGGAGCAGGTGTAACAGAGCCTGGACAGGTGGAGGTATGCACTGGAGAGAAGAGGAATGACAGAATACACGTGTGTGAATGAGGGGGAGGCAGGCAGAAAGGTGAAGTTGCAAGGGGTAGAGGTAGTGAAGGTGGATGAGTTTAAATATCTGAGGTCAACCAAAGCAACAGACAAGAGAGGTGAAGAAGAAAGTGCATGCAGGGTGGAGTGGGTGGAGACGAGTGTCAGGGGTGATGTGTGACAGAAGGACAGCAGCACGAGTGAAAGGGAAGGTTTACAAGGTGGCAGTGAGACCTGCTATGATGTGTGGTTTGAAGACTGTGGCGCTGGCAAAAATAAATGAAGTGGAGCTGGAGGTGGCAGAGCTGAAGATGCTAAGATTTTCACTGAGAGTGACCAGGAGGGACAAGATTAGAAATTAGGGAGAGCTCAGGTTGAGAGGTTTAGAGACAAAGTAAGAGAGGCAAAGCTGAGATGGTTTGGACATGTGCAGGGGTGGGATAGTGGATATACAAAGGATGTTGAACATGGAGCTGCCAGGTAAGGTATGATCCACTGTGGTGACCCCTAACAGGAGCAGCCGAAAGAAGAAGCAGATGAAGAAGCAGAAGAAGTAGAAGAATCGATGGCCAAAATGGCAAAGTCAAAGCCTTAAAAAGGGTAGTCTACAGTCCAATAGGTAGATAGTGGTATGGACTGGTTTAACTATATATATTTCTTATGAAGCTGGTTTTAAGTTGGTTTATATTTTTTCCCATGTGGTATGCTAGAGTTAAACTGCAACCACAGTAATATTACTCCTTGTAGCATTTAACATCCTGGTTGTTGTGTATAAGCTGTTATGTCCATACTATATTAAAGTCAGACCATCACTCATTTGTGGTCAGAACTTATTGATCCTTCTGTCTGGTTAAGGGTAGGCATGTATTTGCATTTTAAAACATTTGGCTGTCACTTCTCACAACAAACATCAAGGTATAAAGAGCAAAAACACTCTGATACACCTATATATGCGTAGGTAGTCTATATGCGACTAAAGTATCATGCAGTCAGAAGGCATACTGTATGTCATACCTGCTCCTGACCCAGGATGAAGATCCCTCCTGGTTTGATTGGGTGCCAGGCAGACAGTTTCTGCCCTGAACCTTTCTTCGCTCCGTCCTGGTAGGCCTCCCAGACACCGTCACGTGTTGACCAGGTCACGCATACGTGATGCCACTTCCCATCAGTCATGGTTATAGGCAACGTCACCGCCTAAACACACAGATATGAGATAGGCAGGTAGAAAGGGACAGACCCAAGAACCAATAATTCTGAAAGAAAATGCTGAATTATTTTTTTAAATTTAAATTTTCATTTGCAAAGAAGTCTTATAAGCATCAAGTAACAGACTGTCCTAGAGCAGTGATGGAATGACTTAGACCTGGCCAAGCCTTATAGCTTATGAGATATCCTCATGTTGATGGAGTAAAAAGAAAAGTGAAGACTCCTCCATTGTGTTCTCTGATGGCCCACCGTTAGTTTTATATGAGTATTCACAGAATAACAAGCCTCATGTGCAAGTGCTATCTATTGTTGGAAATGTGGATTAGTACAATATGTGAATCTCCACTCAGTTCATCCTCATAAAATAGTCAAGAAAAGTAATTAAACTCTGAGATTAATCTACATTCTGAGATCATTTAACTGTGTCAGTGATCAGTTTGATAACTGCCAACTGTATGACTCACAGACAACAAACATGTCTGTTTATCCCTCGTGGTATTGTCTCTCCTACAGACAATTAGGCCAATCAATTACAATAATCAGATTATTGCTTTGTTCATTTGTTTGTTGAGCTCACTGCACACAGTACTGGGGCAGGACGGGAAATAGACAAACATCTATCTTCCGTTTAGGGGGAAAAGAGAATTAAAGATTAGGAGGCTAATTGACTAATTGAATTATTTGTTTGTCAACAATCTGTATATGGGTTACTGTCTCATTACTGTCATTCAAACTGAGACATCTACAATCTTTTTCTAGGAGAAACAACCAAAAGACAATCTCACAGCCTAATTATTGGTTTGTAAATTTCTAATGTGCATAAAAAGTAGCAAAACATGAACCTTAGAATAGCTCCACTGACAGTAAACAACTCTTGGTCATAAGTGAAAACACATATATATAAAAAATATTTAAAATGTAAAAGTAACTTTCTCTTATGTCAATTAAGTTTGAGGACACTGTATATCATTGTTGTAAAGTAGACTTTCTACAGATGGGCATTATTTAGTTTACTAAATAATAAATTAATTAAAGGCTAACCATCATTAAAAGGAAAAATAGCTAAAAGAACTATATATTGAATTTGTGTTTGTGACATAAAAGGAGAAATTTAGTGTTCTGCCAATTACATGGCAATACTGATGATTTAAATCATACTAGAGCCTTTACCAGAGAGGTTTTTTCCTTCTGCCTTGCCTAGAGATTCTGCATATTCATTCTTAAAGAGATAAATTATTCAGTGGCTGGGTAAAAAAAAAAATCCCATAAACCCTTCCACGGTCCATGGTCTGGCCCCTGAGTGTAAGAAAAGACTCTGTATCCAGGGCTGCTGGTTTAGCTCAATGGGTTGAGGATGCCTCCTATATGCTGTAAAGCTAAAGCAGAGACCCAGGTTTGAATCTGTCCTGAGGCCATGTCTTTCCCCTGTTCTTTGCCCTAGCTTTCCTGTCTTCTCTCTGTTGTCCTATCACAATAAAAGCTAAAAAAGAAAAAGATTTTGTATCCAGACTCATCAATGTTCAGATCACAAAGAATTATGCCATGATGTGGTGACAGGTTTTACCTTGTCGTTAATTAGCAGCTCCATGGGGTTGCTGCCCCATTCAATTAGCACCAGCTCATTAGCTTGCCCGGGTACTGCGTAGGAGAAGGGAGCACCAAGGCCAGGACCTGCACCTGCCTTCAGCCACAGGCAGATGGTCAAGGCAAAGATCTCAGTGACCACCGACCGCTTCATCTTGGCATACATGTAGTTAGTCCTCATGGGGAAGTCTAGCAGGAAGGCGGTGGGACTCTTTAGCTTCTTGTGGTGCCCTGGTGAGATGGAGAGTGTGTTTAGATTAATCTCATTCATTTGTGATGAACAAATACTGTTCTGAAATGCTCTTGTTAGGCCATTTTCTATAAGTATTTTTGTGGTTGTGGTAATTTATAAGTAATTTCCTATGGTTGTTTTAATCATTCATTTCATCAGTGTGTATTGGTATTTCTTCGACCACACAAATGAGATTTCTTTTGTATATAAAATAATATATTAGATGCTAATATTTGCATAATAACTCAACAGACCAGCAGAGGAGATATGCCACAGATTCAAATTACAGCTCAAAAATAACAAATAAATCTGTGTATGATGTAAAAATGCTACAGTGAAGGTTTGGATAGGGTTAGGCGCTAAAAGAACTAGGTTAGCCTTCTTTAAGGACAGAGGACCCTCTGAGGTCTTTCTGTTTAAACCTAATGTTTTGTCAGCCCATCCACCCGATGTCCTCTGTGGCTCATCCTTTGGACCCATAATTACTACGGCCACTAGAAACAACTTATGTTGTCTCATGTGACCCCCAGAGGTTGCTTCATTATGGGTTATAATGAGCTGCTGGCACCAACCCACACCAACCAACTTATGGGGTCTTATTAAAAAGCCAGATTAGAGTAGGTACAAAGACATTTTCTGATAATGGAATGATACACGTAAATTTAAAATATATCCCCAAAATATATACTGTGTGTGTGTAGGTGTGTATGTGTGTGTGTGTGTACCATGGTCATCGCTACTGTGGTGCAGCTGGCTTAGTACTGTTTCCAGCTTGTTGTGTCCAGCGCCTCTCAGACTTGTTTCTTTGCTGGTGTAAGGCAGACGTCGTGGGTGATGGTCATTGTCATGGTGGTGGTCATCATGGTGGTCATTGCCATGGTGGTTGTCATGGTGATGATCATGGTGGTCATCATGATATCCAGGTCCATGGTGATAATCATGGTGTTCTCCGTGGTGACTGTCATCATGATGACCGTGGTGGTCATCATGATGGTCATTGTGATGGTCATTATGGTGGCTGCTGTGGTGGCTGCCAAAGTGACCATTATGCCGGCCATGGTGCCCATCATAGTGGTGGTCATAGTGGTGATCGTGATGGCGATTTTGGTGTCCAGTGCGGTGGTTGTACCGGTGGTTACCGTGGTGGTTGCTGTGATGGCTGTTATGGTGGTGGTCTTCATGGTGATCATCATGGTGGTCATCATGGTGGTCGTCATGGTGGTCGTCATGGTGGCTACTGCTGTGGTGGTCGTCATGGTGATCTCCATGGTGGTCATTATGTTGACCGTAGTCATGGTGATCTCTGTAGTAGCTGTGCAGCTGCTCCTCCAGGGCGTTGATCTTCCTCTGCAGGAGTTCTCTCAGGGAGCTGGAATAGGAGCTGGAGGAGTTCCTGGCCTGTAGAAACAAAACAGTGCTTAATAACTATAACCTCCTATAACCTATTTGGCTCAGCAAGACTTTGTAGACCTAAAAAGGATAAAACCTATCACTGTAGTAATCATTTCATCTAGTTAAACCACAGCAATAGACTGATTTCAATAGGTCCTGCTGACAGTGGAGGGGATGGATCTCCATAGAGTGGCTCAAGGATTTTTGTAGGCCAACACTGATGTCAGCATTGCCCTGGTTCACTGGAGAAAAAGAGAATGAGATTTTTCCATAGGCTTTTGGATTATTGCAGAAAATAAATAAAAGGGAAGTAAAAGTTATAATATGTAGATGTTTTGTTCACCAGGACAATCTCCGCAAACTAACACCACTAGAGCACAGTAGCGTGACTTTAACATCACCATCATGAAGCTCCTGTGTGCAGCATAAAGACATTTAATGTCCCTGAAGAACTCGTTAGCACAGTGGGGCAGGTGATGGGATATTAACCTTCATGTTTTATGTTGTAGAACAAAATGTAACAAAATGTCTAGGACTTGCATTAACCTCAGACCTCATTTCAAGCATCTTTCCAAAAACCCATTCAAATAAGCCACAGACTTTAAGATGAGGGAACCGAATTACAAACTCTTTACCGAGTTTTAGGACACATTCCTGCAAAACTCTATTGACTTCAATTGCATGATTGTGCCTCCCCGTTGGTTCTGTCTACTAGCAAAACTATAAAAAAAATGACTTAAAGCTGGTCTGTTGGCGACGTACTGCCCAGAGTGTAAAAAACCCTCTGAAAAACTAAGACTTTCAGGCGAGAAAAGTGGATAGAGGTAATAAGACATTAGTGATCATCAAGAAGGAAGGGGAAATTTTTGAATTTTTGACCGTCAGTATGCCTATGTGTGTAGCATACTGCATTTCTATAAGTTAAGCTAAAGCATTTTGACAGTGTGCAGCACTGGAAGGTAGAGTGGAAGGTGAATAATGCAGAAAGCTGTAAGTAATGCTGTTATGTGTGCAAGTACCATGGCTAACTACATTAGTTTGCTAACACATAACCAACATTACCTTTTTAACTGTCTGACACAGTGAAATCTAATGTTTTTAGCCAGCTTTAGGCATTGAGGGCTTCAGCCAGCTCTTTTCCCCGTTAGTGGGTGTGGTTTGGTGTTTTTTGTCTGTATATTTTGTACATATATAATCCTTAATTTCCTGCATAGATGTCTGCGTAGTTTTGACAGTGACAAAACAACCACTATAAAATCTCTGGTTTCTAGCTTTAAATCAAAGTGCACAGTCTCCATCAGTTGCTTAGCTTTCCAGTTAACATCTAATAAGGTAAAGGCCATGAGATATTGTTTTGTTTTCTCCAGTGTCAGAGAATCAGAGGTTATTTCAATACAATAAAGAGGAACTATGTTTATGACATTTAAAAGTTCAGGGGGAAAAGTTTTCTTGTCCTCATTCTTCCTCTCCCTTCTTCATCCTCATCTTCCTCACCAGCAAATCCGGCTTTGTTCCCTGCCAGCACACGCCACGATTAATAGCCTTGTCAGGGAGGATGAAGCTAATTGAAAGTGAGGTTGGCTAGCACCCTTCGGTGCATGGCCAGAGGCTGGTGGTGTAGACATCCTGTTAGAGGAAGGAGTGACTGAGGGTAAATCCTGGCGCCGGTTCTGTTTTGTCTCACACCTTCAAGTGAGATCGAAAAGGATTTTTGGCAAAGCTTTCCCTCAGCATGACCTGAGACCACCTACACTAATAATGAAGCTTTTACAGGCCAGTGGCAGCCAGGTTTTAGTTTCACAATGTGACATCAGGATCATGAAAATGTTATAACAAAAAAGAGACAGCAAAGCCACATAAATAAGAATAACAATCAGGAAACAATCTGGCTATAACAGCTATAAAAATTTCCAGTAAACGATTTATTCATTTGTAGGTTTAACTTAAGGAACTTAACATTAAAGCTTTTTTTTAAAAAACAACACAAAGTTGACTTATGACTGCAAAGGTTTCTTGGAATTATAAGTTGTTTAGTAAGTAAGGAGGGATTTTAAAAAATTGTCTCAGATAGTTTAAAAAAAAGTTTTTCTGCAAAAATCCCCATAAATCATACTAGCAGCTTATTATGAACCACAGTCATGTTTTAATATTAAGAGATCTCTAGTAGCTGTCTGAATAAGTGCCTGTATAATGTTTGCTGCTGCTGTCACCTTCATATGAGGCCAAACTCCATACCCTGGCAACCTAGAAAATTGAATTTTCTAACATGTGTTTAATGCTGTAAAGGGTCTTATTTTAGACTTGGTTTTGGTGTTTAAACCACATGGCATCCTTGAGGGGTTGAAAAATTATATGAATGTGGAAGTGCTGAAAACTGCAGTTCCTCTAATAATCACTTGAGGCTGGCTTCAAAAGCAAGTCAATTCATCATAGACTCCAGTGGAAAAAAAACAAAACGCCAACTTTACAACAGAAATAAACAAGTTTAATGGCTGGGGCATAAAGTCATACTGGTCTCTATGGCTTATTTCCCCATTTATCACTGCTGAAATTTTTATTAAGGCTGACAGGTGGTGCCTTTTTCTCTTATTCTGATTAGTTTCTTCAGTTCTTTTGCTCTATGCCTGTTTTCTGCTAGCCAAAGTCAGCGTCACATTTATTATCACAGTGAATTATAGATGCACCTTACTAGGTTAACAGAATAGTATTCCACAAAGCAATGCTTTATGTCACAGTGGCCAAGTCCATCTTTTATGTCCTGTCTCCATGTGCTCTCTTTTTCTCTTCTCTTCTCTCTTTTTTCTTTTCTCTTTCCCCTGATTGTTGGGGTTTTCTCCAGAATACTGTAGGGTCTTTACTTTGTAGTATAAAGCGCCTTGAGGTGACTGTTGTTGTGATGTGGCACCTGTAATAATAAACCTGAACTGAATTGAACTGAATTTTGGTGACTTTGTCGAATAGAAAAACATTCATTAAAAACAGCCCTACAAGAGACTCAAAACCCAGTCTCCTGATCAAAAGTGTGTTTGGACTTTAGTGCTCTTTTATACTGCAATTTAAAATTTATTGGAAGACTTGTTAAACATGAACTATTAAACAATAATGGTGCTTTCACGCCCAAAAATTTTCACATGGCAAGATTACATACAAAGTCTATGAAATGAGGCAAACTGTTGTGAATCTATTTTCGTGCAAGTTAAAATATTTCAAGTTTGGCGAAAAATTCACTTCACATTGTGTCTCAAAAAGCCCATCAGCTGGGATTCTCCTTACACCACCGACAATCAGAAATGGGGGACGAGCTTATTGATGCTGTTTGAAGGCAGCTGGAGCTGAAGGATTCAGCTTAGCTTTTATACAGAGACAGAAAAGAAAAGAGATCGCTTAGAGAGCTGTGAGCGAAATCGTAGGAGTTCATGGAAAGTTTTGAAAATATGTTACTGTAACTTGATTCCAGCTGTTGGTTGTACTCCTCCACATCCTGTTGGCTCATAGGGGTGAATATTCATGGGTGACCATATTCATGTGAGTAACATGAGGTGAAACTTCATTTCAGGTTTGGTGTGAATGCACCATGACAATGACTGATAATCGACAGTCTAGAGTAGTTTAGGCATTGCTTTAAACATGTAATTAGGACTTGAGTTCTTTGAAATATAGTCTGTTTAAAAAAATAGCCCAGTTTGTAACATTTTGATTTGTAAATTCACCAAGGCTATGCTTCAGGATTACAACTACAGTAAAGTTTGGAAGATAATTGTTGTTTCATATACTAAAATATACATAATACAACTAACAATATAGATTTTATAAAAGACACTTTATAAAAGAAATACTGTGGCTTTTTAAGGCAAAAGCTAAGAAATTAAGTTGCGGTCAAATACAAGAAATATGCTAAACCTAAGACAGTAAACAAGAATTATTAGGAAAAATGATTTTTCTTTAATCTCTTCTCATTATCATTCTGCCCACTGCTTGTCTTCTGCCAGGAGAGCTTAACTCGTCTCACTCCTGGTTGCACACAGGGGTTAAGATCGGGGATGGGGGGTAATCAACTTAGAGCGTCTTCCTGTTTTGAGCTCAGCCTTGGACACTGATATCCAGGAGAAAGACAGCGAGCTTGAACAACACAGAGAGGACATTAACTTCCATGGCTTGGAGACAATAGTCAAACAGCTTTGACGTTAGCTTTGTGGGTGGTGTGTGTCTTGCAGTGACTGGTGGGCGGTTTGTGATGAGTGTGTGAGACAGATTGCCTACAACTTCTGAATTCTAGTTTTTTGGGGTTTTAATTAAAAAAAAAAACAAAACAAAAAACAAACAAACAAAAAAAAAAACCCTGTAAAAAATAACTTAAAACGCAGTATTTAGCCTAGAGTATATGCATTAACCACGAAAGCAATAATGCAGTAAACACGTTCACATAATACCGTTCGGGTTACTATGCCTTAATGAAACATATCCCTCTTTTTGGCAGCAGACACCACAGGCAGCTGATTCGGTGACTGAGCGTGTGACTCTCAATGACGCAAGATGTGACCCCAATTAAGTCAAACCTTTAATAGACTTCCGCCTCCCTGTAGCTTTTCTTTGCCGACACATTACAGAAATGTTGAATGTTTGTTTTGTGCGGAAAGTGCGGTTCCTCCTGTTTAAATTGAGGTCACTATACTCAGATCTAAAGACTAGCAGGCTTGAAATACAAAATAAAACTGAGCCTTAAAACAAAATTTCATGTAATGTCACCAAGATTCTGTGAAGCCCAAAAACCAACCATCCTAAAAATTTACAGCAGTCTCTCTCTCTGTCTTTTATTTATTTATTTTTAACCCATAATACCTTTCACAGTGAAAAAATAAATAAATAAGCATGCAAGCACTTATACAAAAACAAAACAGGTAGCCACAGCGGTGCCTTTGCATTTAATACAGGCTGTGCCAATGTAATTTAGAACAAGAGAAGAACCGAGCACTGAAAAAATAAAGACAGTGAGAAGTTCAGTTCCTCAAATGGGTCAGTCCCCATGGACCTCTATGTTAAAATGACAAATTTTACAGTCAAAATAAATATGTTTACAGCCTGATGCAAAAAAAATATTTTGGTTCCTACAGCTAATTCCCATTTAAGAAAACTGTATAAGAGGGAATTTTTATATAATTCATTTGTTCAAATTTTATTAAGGGTTGAAGCCATGCAAATTAGGACTTTTTGTTTAATCTAACAGTGACTTATGGATGCACCCTGCTATCCAAGCTAGCCAGGAAGCACTAGCCAAAAGCATTTCCTTAGTGAGCTTGCTTCAGTTTAGACAGCCATCACAAGTACAATACAGGACCAGCTGCCATCAAATATAGATTATAGTGAAGCACTAGGCCTACAAACCATAGCAAAATGTGTTCTTTTAAATACACACATGTATTTTCCCATCATGGAACTAACAGCTTGATTTAATGTCCATGTTTTTCACTCAGTGCTTACTGATTTATTTGCATATGTATTTATGTTCATATGAGAAAATTTTGTCTAACATTTTGAGAGGTGAAGTTGAAATTTTAAACTACAGCACTGTGACCCTTTACCATTAAGGGTCGGTGTGTACAGTCAGAATTTTGTGTGCGCTCAGCATCTATTTTCTATGAAGATCCATCAAGCTCAGCATTGACAGCACTCAAAGTCCTTGGTGCGAAAAGGCCTTCAGCGCACATTGTTTTTTTTGTGTTTTTTTTTTTCACAACACAATATTTTGACTTTGCGAAGACTGCTATGCCATGCTCATCAATATTACTTCTCTTTCATCAACCAGTCAGAAGCAAGAAAGATCAGGACTTATCTTTCTTGATGTGGATGAATATCAACGCTCTTAATAATGGCAGAAGAACGTCTTCTTCTTTGAAGAAGACGTTTTTTTTTTCCAGCAGCAACAAGTGCTACAACTAATCATACAAAAATGATTGAATTACATTCTTTCATCCTTACCTGTAAGTTCTCCAGCCTCTCCTTTAGTGTCTGCAGGGTTTTTCCAGTCTGTTCTGGAGAGAAGGAGCTGTGTGTGATGTATGATGAGCCCTTCCTGTGGTGAGTGTCCAATCTGTGGCTGTTGTGGGAATAATGGTGATCGTTGCTGTGATATCCTGAAGGCCCATGGTGCAATGACGATGGTGCGTGATGGCTGCCATGATGTCCGTGGTGGTCATTGTGGTGGTTGTCGTGATGGTTGTCATGATGGTTGTCATGATGATTGTCGTGATGGGTGTCATGGTGATTGTCATGGTGGTTGTCGTGATCACTGTCATGGTGGTTGTCATGATGACCAATACTATGGTGACCCCCAAAGCCCTCACACAAGGTGAGCTTCGCAGTCAGCTCTCTGATCGTCTCACGCTGGTCCAGGATGGTCTCCTTCTGCCTCACAAGGCTCTCACGCAGGTGCAAGATAGTGGCTTTGGCCTCGTCAGACATCATGCCTCGCCTGGTCCCACCATTGTGGTCATTACTGTGGCTGTTGCTGCTTGGTCCATGGGGCACATTGGGTGGGGAATAACAGCTGGGGTCTGCTTCTGGAGGAATGGGAGTACAAACAAATTTGGGGCTAATGCCATAGTCATATTCTATGCCAGGTAAACTACCTGCTGCTGCTGCACATGACAGGAAGTAATAGAAAATTAGAGACCGTAAGGGGAAAAAAGGGAGGACAAGCCCCAGAGTGGCTCCCACCCATTGCATGTGCTTTGCAGACAAAGGCATGCGGCTCAGAGGACTGTTGTCTCTGGCCATATTTGGTCTGAGTCCAAGTTATTCCTCGATAATTGACAGTCTTCAAAGGCTTTAGTTTTGTTGGGATGAAAACCATCAATGGAGGTCATTTGCTTTTGATTGAGAGGTGTTGGTGAAAACCATATCAACAAAGAAAAATTCCCCTTAGAAGATAAGTGACACAAACTCCAACGAAGGTTTCTAATAACATTGAAAGGGCTCTGCCAAACTCTTTAGCTGCTTGCCTTCAAGACAACCCTGCAGAATCACGCAAGGTGTCTTGGCTCCATGGCAAGTCAACAGGCTGTGAAAGTTCAGCTGATGTATCCTGAGAGATTCATCCACTCTCTCTGGGATGAGGTGCTGGGGCACCGCCAGACAGGTGATTTCTTCTGGCTCCAAAGACCTCCTGTGTTCGACAGCCAGGAATAATCCTTTTAACTTTGGCTTCTAACCATCCATCACATTCCAGAGTGCCCTTATCTACTGGGGAGACAGAGAAAACAAGATATCAAGATGACAAGTCAAGAAGAACAGAAACATAGTGGAAAAAAACTACCAGCTCAAGCTTTGATCAACTCAAGTCCACTGATGGTATTAAGTATTATTTGAATCTTAAAGCATGATTAAAATACCTTTCGCCCAACTGGAACAACAACAGCAATAACAAAAACTACAGATCGTGGTAAAGTAAGTAATTTCTGAGACTGTCAAGAGGCAAAGAAGTGCGACGATACTGAGAGGTCAGAACAAGATTTAAAGGAAGGGAATTTGGGTCATGACCGAATTAAGAGATAACTTGAGACCATCTTGACCATTCAGTGAGTTTCCGGACCACACCCATTAGTAAACTAGACCCAAATTTTGATGTCAGCTAAACACATGAAAAGTTTCATGACTGCATCATGGATGGTTCTGATGCACTCATATTGGCAAGATATAGAAGAAACAGTAGATACATAAACACCTGTCAAAATACAGTTTTTGTTTTAATTCCTGGTATTTACAATGGGGAGAAGATAACAGAGAATGAGAGGAGATCTGCATCATAAACAATTCATCTCCACATATGAATTTGCTTGTCCAATCTGTCAGCATGTCTTATCTTAGCCAGCAGACAACAGTATAAGTTCAGTGACCCTAGCAGACAGACAGACAGATACCACAGAGTGAAAGGCTGATGGAGGGGTCTTCAAGGCTGCAGCAGGCCACAGTGTAATCAGATTATGGCCAATTAATCTTCCCCCAAAGCCACAGGCAAACCATTAACATAATGAAAGCTGGTTTTCTGTTGATACACGGGCGTGCCTGTTGAGCCCAGTCACTCAGACGAATCTCATAAATCAGTGTCAGAGCTTGTCCGCCCTCACCCTGCCATGTTGACTGACTATTTAAAGGCAGCACAGTGAGGGAAAAAAGTCATAGTTGAAGAAGACAGATCTCAGCATTATTATTCCATGGAACAACAGCATCATCCACATCTACTGTACAATACGTGTCCCTTATTGTATATGATACATAATACATATTGACCAATTAATGACTGAAGAAATGTACTTTCTTGTGCAGGTTTGTGCAGGTTAGTGAGTGCACAGATTTTAGATTTTAAAAACAGAGTTGAGCTATATATTTGTAGATAACATTTCTATTTAATTAAGATTACTTTTTCTATGCCACGTTTCTACTTTAGAATGAATTTTTCCACCTGTGCAGCAGAACAAGATGCATCTCCTGCATGCTTGTTGGTCTAGCCAGAGAGCGCGATGCAAAGCCAAGAAGAACGAGTTTCAGAACACACAGGAAAAGATAAGGAGCTTGTTCTTTTAAAGCTCCTTATCTTTATAGCCTATCGCCAGTTCAAACACCCACAGCACTCATTAAGTACAAACATCCGAGTCTCAGGCACTGCCCTTTCTGTGACACTGTCTTTCTGAGAAAGATACTGATGACAGTATTTTTTTGTTTTATATATATTTTTTTCAGGCTTTTTAGAGTTATATTCACTTAGAATTTCTGGCAAATATACTATTCCGCTGTCTTAAGGAGGATTAGATAAGAAGAGCATATTTGTACAGTAAATATGAAGCTACAGCCAGCAGCCAGATAGAGTTCCATGAAGACCAGGAACAGAAAGCCTGGCTTTGTCTAAAGGTGACAACGTCCACCTTCCATTACGTCTAAAGCTCACTAATTGACATGCTCAATCCTGTTAGTTTAATTTGTATAAAACCTGACGTGTTAATGGGACAAGCCGTGAATTTACGGGAGATTTTGTGCTGTTCTTTTTCTTGAGGGGGAAGAGACACTTTCTGAACACTTTGTGTAACTTTTGCACAAGTTTCTCTTTTTCATTCGAAGAAATTACCTATTTAGCACTGAGGCATGAATTGTATAAACATGAAACAAGTGCTCACTAACAAAACAAGTATAAAAATAATTATGCAAATGCAACAATTCAGCTTTAGTACTGTAGGGATTTGGATGATATTTATATTTAAAGAGAATACTGGTTGATAATTAGATATTAAAATTTAATATTATATTGTCCAAGATGCAACTAGTATTTAGATCATCATGGAACACAGCATATTTCATTAAAAACCTTAAGGCTTTAAAGAAAAATCATCCCTCTGTTAGCAGCTTCACAATATTTAGCCATTCCTCAGAAACAAACATGTTTTGTTCAAAGACATTTAAAGATGTGCACGCAGTCACTATGTGAGAGTCATAATCCAACAGTGAGCCCTGCTGTCTGATACTTAAGGACAACATTAGTGGAGATTTACACAACATGATACCTCACTGAGACACGTGGCATCACACGCACGTCCAAACAGCATCTCTTTATGCACAGCATCATAATGTGCAGTAATCTTTATTGTTTATATTCCCCCTTTTTCATAGATAAAAGAAAAGAAGAACTTTTGACCTTGTGGGGAAACTTAATTTGGCACTAATTAACTTGGACTGAGTGAGATCTCACTATGTGCTTGTAATGCGAAGGTATATGCAACAGTACACATTTTATACAGCCCTATTTGTGTTGAATGGTAAAGAAAGATAATAGATTGCTGTATTCCCACTTTTAATAGTTTCCACGCAAGAATGCATGCAAGAACACAAACCAACACACTGTAGCAAAACATATTTAAAAATAGAGACATTTTTGTACAGTAATATACAGTTTTTTTTAATACAGTCGAATACTCTATTAGACTTTAAGACTTTAAGATGTACTATAAATAATGATATGACAATATTTAGCCTATGCTGTAATTATTAAAAATGTTATTTTAATTTTATTTTGAATAACAGTAAACTACTGTACCTTTTTACAGTATAATACAGTTTTTTTTCTTTGAGAATGTAAATGTTTTAGTTCAGCTTAAGTATGATGGTTATTTCAGTGTGTGTGTTTTCAGTGTGATATTTGAGATGTGTGTTGAGGTTTCCAGAACAGTGTTAAGACGTAGCTTGCAACGGGTCAGCATAACTGAGACTCCTGTTTATGGAGGCTGCAGAAGCACACAGTAATAGCTGACATTATTACACTGTAAAGCTTTTATTCTTTACAGCATCTAGGAAACTGTTGCTGATGATTATAGCAGGAACACTGCAAATACTTTAATGCTGCCAAATCTAGTTGCCAGAACTTGGCTGTAATTTAACAGACAATCATATTTTTCCTGATGAAGTATTATGTTTTTATAAATAGGATAAACAATGAGCCCTGTATAGACTGGTGGCCTGTCCCTGGTGTACCTTGCCTCTGCCCTCCTATGACTCTGAATTGGATAAGAGGTTAAGAAAATGGATGGATGGAATGATGGATGGATAAACAATAAAAAGGTTAATATTTAACTATTCCAATTAAACAAAATTTTGGAACATTAAAATGTGTCACTGACTCATTTTACAGAATAAAATGTATTGCATGCCTTTTTATAAAACTCACTCTATCCCTTTTATGAGCCATGTTTATTATACAGTATATGACAACATGAAGCATAATAGAAGCCTATTATTGAAAAAGTTATTGAAAAAGTTAATTAACATTGCCTTGTTTGTATTAAATCCACAAAGCAGGTCTATAATGCTGTAAGGAAAGTACATTTTATATTCGTATTTCATAAATGTATTCTTACATTTTATGATATACCCCCAGGTGAAGCAGGAACCTCACAAACTTCTGTCAAATTTCCCAAATGTCATCTTTATTTTTTCCTTCCTCATTTTCTTTTAGATTGAAATTTTTCACAGTAGGTTTCCTTGAAGACATTATCTTTTGTCAATTTTACTCTTTCAGTAGCTAAAAGTATAAAATGACTCAGGCTCCTATGAAGGTGCAGTACATCAAGCTGATTTGAACATCTTATCTGCTCATGTTTCCCTCCATGGAGCCATAGGGATCACGTCCCTGTCCTCATATCTCCTGCACCTCTCAAGGGTGACAGACAAATAGGATTGGTTGGATGTAATGCTATTTAATGAGGGATTGGCTGCAGGGTCCTGGTTCTGCCAGAGGACCTCGCCCCTCCAACCCACAAGTCACTGTTGCCACACGTGTCACTGCAGAAGAAGAGCATGTGCTTGACATGCAGCCAACCACTTGTACAAGCAGAAATCTCTATTTTTTTAATACACAGTTTGTAGCTTTTCCTTAAAACTGTCCTATTTCAAATTGCTCATAAAGTGTACTATTTCAATGGCTGTTTTCCAGCATTCATGATTTATTTTGCACTGACAGAGCTCATGTTTGTTATACACTTGTGTCAAGTGACACTTGTGCACTTAACATGATGCACTTTACATGGCTATGTTTTTACACTACATTTTTGCTTTACTTTATTTAAGATGTGCACTTTTAAGGCCCTTGCTTGGGTCAGTTATCCAAGTTTAACATCCAACTGAGTAGCCTTGCCCTGCCTGCAGCTTAAAGGCCCCTCCCTCACCTCACTACCTTATCACTGCACCAGATAACCCCACTTGTCAGGTGCTCTGGCTGGACGGTAAGCTCAGTGCTGAGGTGACTCATGTCTGTCTGAACGTGACTGGCCACAACACTGAACAGCCAAGTGGCACTTTGAGGACTGATGGTGCATAGATGTTGTGACGTGATGTGTTGAAGTGCTGTATCAGAGCTCAAACCCTTAAAATTAAGTAGAAGGCTGGAGGAGAATTCCACTTGAAACACTTGAAACTTGGACCAACCGTACCGTGTGTTTAGATTCAGTGCAGAGTAACTGACGTCATGCCACATGTGGCACATGATAATGATTGGCTTTTCACTGCTTTACTGGCCTCAAGGACCTTGCTTTCAAAAACAATATGAGTACAATATGAGTACTCACTTTCTTCCTGCAGTAGTATTTAATTGATCCAAGACATTACATGACAGTTGATGTTTAATGCAAACAGGCCATTAGTCCCAAAGAGCACTGTGGTACAAAACATTTATACAGGGAGCTTAAGACTTCTCATGCCACTGTTGCATAAATAAATTAAAAAAAAGATCCATTCAAAAACAACAACGTCATGTTTGTGCCTTACTACATCAAATGTCCATTATGAACTACTGAAAGACCTCATTCGTCTAAGGCTTGTGTGCATGACTCAGTTTAAATTTAAATTGTAAAAAAAAAAAAAAAAATACACAAAGGGGCTATTCTGCACTCATGTTTCGAGTAGCCTGGCAGAACAAAAACAAAATCAGATGAACAAAAATAAAAGACTGAAGCTCAATCTTTATCTTTTTCTAGGAAACTTAGAAGAAAATTTTATTTGTCTGACTAAACTGACTTGCACTACTCAGAACTATTGTTTGAACTCCTCTGGTTGAAGCTTTTCACTTTACATTTCACTGACATTTAAAAAATAATATCCCTTTTATATATGTTTGAAGAGCAATAATTAACAGCTCTAAGTCAAAGTTTTACCTTAAGTAATTGCCAACAGTAAAAGCAACCCTCTGGTACAGTATGTGGATTCTATTAGCATAAAACTATGTGTAAAAGTAAGGTTTTTACTTACTTAATATGTTCTTATGTGAGCATACTTTCCATTATTAAAACTTACCTTGAGTATGTTATGCAAAAGAAGTGCCTCAGACTGCATTAATGTGCAAGTCTCAGTCAGCAAAGTAATAAAAATTCTCTGCCTTTCTCTTTAAAGGCCTCCCAGCAGTCTTTATATCTGTCTGTACAACCTGATAAAAAGCTTCAGTGTATCTCTCTGCAGTATAAACAAGCTATTTGAGGGTTAGGTTTCTCAAATTCAGAGCCATTTTCCACTGTATAAATGGACTCAATGTCTCATTCAGTTGTTAGAACTTTTAGTTGTGAGGACTTTTTTTTGAAACATGGGAGATTTTAGTTTTATGAACATTTGCTTTGAGATCTGATGGTTGTGAGGATGTTTAATTGAAAGAACTTCATGCTATAGGGACTCACTTTTTTTTTTTTTTGGTTGGTAGGACTTTTGTAGTGCATGGGATAGTTAACTATGATGGCAAAGAGACATTTTCCTGGTGGAACTTGTAGATTTTGTGAAGTTTCATTTTTGAGGACTATTGATGTGAAAACCTTCTGTTATGGTCACTCTTTTATAAGGACTTTTAGTTGTGAGGACTTTTGTAATGAGGATATTTAAGTGAAAGGAGTTTTGTGCAGAGAACTTCTTGTGGTGACATAATGTTAGTGGAGACAGCATTCCTTTATAATATTTAAAGCTGTTATAAGTTGTTTTGAGGACGTTGAGTTGTGATGACTTATAGTTGAAACCACTGAACAGTGAAGACCTTCAGTGGAGATTTTTTAGTCATCATTTACAAACGTGACACTTTTTTTGTATCATATTTGATACATCAGGTATTTATTAGTAACAACAATATTTACTTTTGAAACAACACATTTTTGCAGCTTTTGGTGTATTTTTGACATTGTAAGTGGTTGACTAATTTTTAAAACAGGTTGCATATATAAAAAAAAATCCAAAAGCTCTCAATTTCAGTCACAATATTTATTAAGGTGGTATTTCCACCTTTAAAGGGTTTAATTAAATAATTAAAACAGCAACTCTGGCATTGTGGTAATTTTAGATTAATTTATGAAATGCAATACAGTGACAATTAAGGGATTTAGAGAAAACCTTAGCTCATATACCTGCTGTATCATAACTGATAAACACATTTTACATTATTTTAAGATGGCTAAACATTCAGATTAAACATAAGCTATTCATGCTCTAGCTTTAATAAAACTAATAAATATTCCTCTTGCAAAATCATTACTCCCTGCTAATTTATCCACCAGTGGCAGAAGATAAGTGATCATATACAACTGTTTCTTATGTTGAGGACATAGAAGTCTCAGAAACTCAAATACAACTGGTGTTAGGACTTTTTGTTGTGAAGACGTTTAGTTGCTGTGTTTTAGTTGCGACTTTTGTGTTATAGGATGCTCAAAAATTCCTGCTGTGCTACATTCTACTTTTTAACACATGCAGCATTGGAAGTAATGTGTTATCTCTGCCCAGGCCATTCCTGGTTCAAAAACCCATTTAAATATCTCATTCACAATTTTGTTCTCCGCCTTACTCTCAATAATTACACCCAGGCCCTCTGCAGTCAATCAAAGGGACAGGGTTATAAAATATGGCCTCATTCACAAAGTCCGTATGTGCCTTTCTTGTTGTTCAGATTTGTATTTTGCTGTCAGAGTTCCTGTTTTACATTTTTGCAACATGAAAAAATGCCACTGCAGTTATAACCCTTCTGCTAAATTTCTGCCAACACTCAATAAAATAGAGCTGCATGCTTATAGTCATCAATAAAATAGGATGATGTTTAACCTGTCCATTGCACCAAATTTCAAATTTATTACAATTAATAAGGCTTGCAGAATATATCTGCTTGAATGACAATGTGTATTGTTCCCACAGACATGACTAAAACAGTCTAAGTTGCAGCTGAAATGACTTCTTAACCCTGGAAATATACTGCAACATATCATTTCAGTGTCTCCTATGAAATTTTAACCAGCTGACACACAACAAAACACGATCAAGTATGATAACAAGCACTGTGCCAACACTCATAAACTGAAGCCGTCTGCCTTCCTGCCATAGCAAAACAGGCACCAGCTCAATTAAAACCAACTGAAAAAGGCTAAAGAAGAGTTACAGATGCCCCTTTTGAACCCAATCATGCCTCACATTCACACAGCAACATGAAATTACATTTTAGAGTTGGTTGGGTCAACAGCCCTCTACTGTGGAGCTGCTAAGTGGCCTGTGTGCTGAGAGGCTTTGTTGCACCCTTGTACTTTTTAATTTAGTACATTTTGATGTCAGTAAATTAGCCAGCTGTCATTTTCACAAAAGTGAAGTCTTTTACTAAAATCTGAGCAGCAGCACAATAGCATTAGACAAAAGCCAGGGTAAGTATCAATGAAATGAAAATGGGTGCATAGTTTTTATTTTTAAACAGAAAACAGTTTTATCTGCAGTAGAACTGTTCTGTTTGTGTCACACTGACCACACTATCAGTAACCCATGTTTACAGTGTTGATTCTGTATTTTCAAAATATTTTATGTGGACATTTTAAAATAGAGATGCACAAATTTGGGAAACTTGGGAAGGTCTTAACAATAGCACTTTACTTAAGTTTAATCTTTGTGCCTAACATAAAAGAAATGGCCATATAAATATTAATGATCAGTGCAGAGCTAATCTTTTAACCAACATCAGTCCTAATTATAACTACCAAATATCCCTTCATTTTCAAAATTCTATCCATCCATGTATCCTTTACTGCTTAATCTGGATCCGGGTCGCGGGGAAAGCAGTCTAAGCAGAGATACCCAGACCCCCCTCTCCCCAGCCACCTCCTCCAGCTCTTCTGGGGGAATACTGAAGCCAGTTGAGACACATAATCCCTCCAGTGTGTCCTGGTTCTGCCCCAGGGTCTTCTCCCAGTTGGACGTGCCAAAAGCAGGATGTGCCCAGTCAGATGCCTGAACCACCTCAACTGGCTCATTTCGTAGTAGTAAAGGCTCTACTGTGAGTCCCTCCCAAATGACCAAACTTGTTACATCTCTGAGGCTGAGCCCAGACACCCTTTGGAGGAAGCTCAATTCCAACACTTGTATCCATGAACTTATTCTTTCAGTCACTACCTGCATCTTGTGGTCATAGGTGAGGGAGGAAAGGTAGCTTGACCAGTGAATCAACAGCTTTGCCTTCACAGTCAGCTCTTTCTTTACCACAAAAGACCAGTGCTCCACTCTTCCCCTTACTTTAGGAAAAGTCTACATTTTTATGAGAACTATACCTTTTTTTTTAAAGACGAAAAACCTCCCACAAAAACTGATTGGATTCATGATGCTCAGAACAACATGAATGATGGGAACAAAAGCCAAAATATGTATGAACTTACATGAACTTTTACTCAGTTATTCCCTTTGTTTTGGTAAGTCAAAGATTAACAGGTTAACACACCACCTGAGTTTACTGTGGTACAACTTCAGAGACCAACCTCAGTGGGGTCACCATTACCAGGATGACTGGGAATACTTGTGATGGCGCTGAAAGCTCTTAGGCTCAAGTGTTGAGAGTGAACACATTAATCAACTAATGTGACAATACACTGGCTTAGCATAACAGTTCATAGAGATAGCACCATGCAGGAAGCTCAGGTTTCTTACCAAAGGTCCAGACTGTGCAGTGTAACAGGTTCATCTTAACTAGAAGACAATTGCCATTCTAATTCTACTGGGTAATACATGACATATTTTTCTATGTTTTTTCAGTTGTATCATTATGTTGAGCACTAAAAGGTACTCCATGTGAGTTTGAGAACAATTTTGTGTTATTTTCTTTGGATGTTTTGTTTTGTCTGTGTTAGTTTTGTTTGTTGCCTGGATCTCCTAAAAAGGAACTGCAGGTAGGCCTGTTAATTCTCCTGTATATCTGATTTCCAGTATTGAGTCTGTAAAGTTTGACTTCTCATCACATTAGGGGTTAAAGCACAGCACAGTGTTAACAATAGTTTGATCATTTATCACTGTGGTTGCCTGTCAGTGATTTGGTGAGAGCAGGTGTCACGCGTGTCAAGACGTGGATTTCTGATCTGAAGGGTGATGGATCACCTTCACATTTTGTTTGGCCACTTTAAGCTGCCTCTGCCCTTGCTGTAGCTAATGAAGAAGAGTCAAGCCAAGATCTCTGCTGCACGTGGCCTCAAGACCATCTACACCGCACAGATTTGACACAACACAGCGGATACACAGAAAGGGAAATGAAAGGAAAGGTAAAATATGTATGTTATGTCTACACTGCTAAAATATTCACTGAAACAACAATTTATGAAAAAATAAAATTGTGTCCTAGAAACTGAGATACAATAAGGCACCACCAACAAATCTACTACAGTAAATCTGAGAAGACTGCTTACTTTTAAAATGTTGCATATATAAATGCACGGGTGAGTTCAAATTCAAGTGTCAAATACATCAGGAGCTTAGCTGCATGTGAACTAAAGCTCATTAAACTCAATTAAAAGCTCATTAAACTGAATATAAGACCAGGCTGATGGCACATGCAAAGATGGGGACAAGAAGTTATGAAATCAAATAATATAATGTATTTTTCACCTCTTAGGTGTTAAATTTGTGACAAAATATCAGCATGCACAAAAAATTACAATGAGCACTCCAATTAGTATAAAAAAGAGTGAAAATGAATTATGTTTATGCTGAAGTGTACTTAGATTCCTCTGATAGAGGCAGGGGTACACACTGGACAAGTCTAACCCTGTGACAGCTGGGATAGGCTCCAGCACCCCCCTCTTAACCACAAAGTGGTCAAGCAAATGGATGGATGGATGTTTTGTATTCCTTCAGATGAAATTTATCTGAATCTCAAGTGGTTTTAAAGCAATAACTTTTTTGTGACAATACACAAAACAGGTAAATATTAAAGATCACTAGAGAGACTTCTGTTTAAGTCAGTCCAGAACAATGCAACTTAAATCAGCTACATTACCAGCAATTCATTTCAACGCATCGTCACAAAAAGTATAATGACTCATCTGATCTCAGCATCATTTCATGTGATTTAGCTCAGTTTACTGTGTCTTAAGATTAAATAAGGTGTGGGTATTAAATCAGACTCTTCAGTTTAAAAGCATGTTTAGAAATTTTCAGAGAATCATAGAAGTACAAATGCAAAGAAGAGGAACTACATTTTTAATGGTGACAATATGGATGACCTTTGGATATATCTGTAGCACAAGAAAGTCAAAACCTTAGCCAGTAAATCTATTGATTTCAATGTAAAATTGTATTTATTACTAGTTCAGATTGTTTTTTGTTTTTTTTTAGCAGATACGCTTATATGCACATGCTGCTTAATGTGTAGCATGTACATAACTCATAAGCTACAGCTTATGGTAGCTGGTCAACAGGGGCCTCCTGAGAAAATCCTTAAATATGCATTGCATAACTAAACGAATCACACCTTATATTAACAAAATAGAAACACAGGCTTCACGTAAGACTGATGTTTTAAACATAATTTAATCATTTCATTCAGTCTATGGGAGCATTACATCATCCATGTGACTGTGAATTTCACCTCAACCTTTGTTTTCCAGCAATACTTGATTTAGTAGCTCATTTAAGAATGTTCCCAAAGGTTTTAGAAAACAACACGTAACTTTGTGAGAAGCAAACAAAACTTTTCTTACCTGTCGCAAGTCTGGAGTCCCCAAGGTGGTTACTCCATTCAACACACTGATCAGCTTGAGGAGGATTGGCTTTAGGTGGATAATTTTAACTCTCTCCCTCTCTCTCTCTCTCTCTCTCTCTCTCTTGCTCACTCACTCTTATGCACACACACCTGACTACTTGTCATACTGACTGATCATTTTACTAGGGATGAGTTTGGCAACTCTATGCAGTACTGTACCTCATCAACAAAATATTCTTAGCTCTAAAAGTTTAGATCAAAACTTTCAAAACCAACAAGAAAACCAACAACCAAGATGCAAGAAAACCAACAAAAAACATTATGAGCTCTTTGTATTAATAGGCAGTTGTGCATACTGAACTTGATGTTAATCATCTGACTTAAAAACATATGAGTGTCTTTCTGTGATTGTACTTTTAATAAACTGTAAACTCATTCCGGTGTCTTAGATAAGATTTACACAAGCTGGATCACTCCAGTCACTTTGGCATCACAAAGTCTTTTTAATTGAAGATTTGGTTGTTGAGCCAATAGCCTTTACTCAGCCCACACAAATCTCAGCCATGCGCACCTGTGTACAATATTTAGTGCTTCCAGCCACTCAGGCTACATGTCTGAGTGGCTGGTTGTCAGGACTCCTTAGCCTGTCATTAGCCAACTCAACAACAACAACAACAACAACAACAATAATATAAGTGATAGTACAGAGCAGTTTCGTAGATGTTTTAAAAAGAAAATTCATGAGTCAAGGACTCAGCTATCCCATCTCTAATACTGGGCCCTTTGGGTCTGTCATTCCCCATCTACCTTTTCTCTTAAAGGTAATAAAAATGCTCCAAACTGTACTTAGAAAACGGTAGCTGCACTGCAGGAGCATGGCAGCAGGATGCAGCCTGAGGGGTGTACTATGAAGCAATATTAATGAGTAAGGTATGCTGAGCCTAAAGGCAGTGTTTTTAATGTCATGAAGGTGTCTCTCTTTTTACCTGGCTGGATCACCATGATAACTTAAGCTGAACACATAACCTGGAGCAGGTTATGTTAGGGGTTTTGGTTTAAAATTTGCTGGAAGCACCACATTTTCACTGATTTGCTTCCTAAGGACATGCTCTAAGTGTGATGTTGATTCTCTGCTGAAGGAATGCACATATGAGCAGACTTTTGCCTGTTAAAATACAGCCAAAGGAAGCTGTGCAGGAAAGTTACAGCAGCGGAACCTGTATGTACTTTTATTGGATAGTCACAAGACAAGAACACAGATTTGAAACTTGATTAATCTATTTATAAACAATAATATTCACTCAGTAAAATTTATTTCACTCCGATGTGGCCAAATCTCCTTTATTAGGTTATGAGTAAACTATAGTGAGTAACCTTTGAATAACCTATAACGTTTAAATGCATGAAGTTTAAAGTTTAGGAGCTCTAATGTGCCATGTTAGGAATAACTGCTCAAATATATCAACTTAAAAATTCACAAGAAGTAGAGAAATATCTCAGGGTGTTATTCACAAGTGGAGGAAGAGGACTGGGAGATTGACAGATGAACTGGTGAATCAATGCAGACACTGTAGTAGTGTGTTGTTGTAAAGAGAGAGATAAGTGCAAGGTTGAGGTTGAGGAGCTCGGTCATTCAGGAGGGGCTCAGAGTAGAGCTGCTGCTCCTCCACATAGAAAGGAGCCAGTTGAGGTGGTTCGGGCATCTAACTGGGAGGAGATTCTGGAGCAAACCCAGCAGATGCTAAACAGATTATGTGTCTCAGCTGGCTTGGGAACGCCTTGGTATCCATGCAGATTAACAATGCAGCACTGCTCTCTTGCCTTATTGGCAGCACCTGTGCTGGCTTTTGCCATTATATTTTTACATTAGATTTTTACAGTGTGCTTTATATATCTTTATCACCTGTTCCTCTGATAATGTCTCTGACTGAAGTAGGAGACTTCTCAAAGGACACGTCAAAAGCCACCTTTTATGTGAGCATGCACAGAATCTGAAGCGTAAAGTCTGGGCCAAAAAAAGAAAGCTGATAACAGCTACTGTGATATCCATTATTTCTGACCGGGGTTTTAGGTTTTGTCAAGCCAGCTAATATAAAGAAAACCTGGCTTGCTTCTTAGTACACCTTTCTGGACCACATTTCTGGAGAATGGTAGAATAGAGGCACTGACACACTGCAAAAGTACTGCTTGAGAAGGCTGCAAGTAATCAGAGGAGACTGTTTAAAATGTGGCCAAGAGGCTGGAGAAAGTAGTGAATCTACTTAGGATGATTGCCAGGAGGAAGGAGAGGTGGTGATGGCACAGAAAAAATAGCAACAAAGATTAATAATCAAAGCAAACACAAAGTTGCACTCAAACCACGTGATAAAATGGAATGTCGGAAGACTGATTCAAGAGATGCTGAAAACTGGAAAATTAAAGAAGCACCAGCTGTAAATAATACACAAAAAGGTGCAAACCAATGCGGCTTTCAAAACTAGCTGACTAGAACAGACCATGACTGTTTGGGGAGTAAACCATAGGAAGAGAGTGTGGTTACAGGCTCTGACAAAAGAACAAAGCGTTAATATGTTAATGTTAGATCATACTGTCGACCTATAGTGAGAGCACACTGTGCACTGTGCACATGTAGGTGGAGAGTGGTAATGGTAGTAAGAACAAAAGTGTGAAAGTTAAGTGAGTCTAGGAAAAAAAGTGAGGACAAACTGTAACAGTTCTTGTGTCTGTATTGTATTCTGGTCTATTTTCTGAACTTGCATGTGGGTGTAGAAAAAGCTTTCTGCACGTCTTCGATGGATTTCTCCTGGTATGATTTTGAACGATGCTGCTTAATGTTAGCTCTAAAGAAAGGCCATTCTTTCTGCTGTATTCTCAGAGGCTGCTTTTAACCCAATAATGAATACTCTTTATACATCATCACTAATATTATAACTGGCTCAGTTTTGCATGAGGTCATTACTGTTAACAGATATCTGCATGTGAATATACAGAATCTGTAGGCAAGGGAGAAGATTGTTGATAGAGGGTTTCTGGTTTTTAGTCTGACTTTGGCTGCAGGCAGGTAAAGAGTGTAAAGAGCTAAAGAGGGAATCCTGAAACTAGGTTATAGTTTGACTTCAATTAAACTGTTTAGTTGCTTCTTTAAATGTAATTTAGCTGCAATAACTGATGCATAGAAGAAGAATTCTTGGACTGGATATCCAATGGCCACACCAGAAGTACCAAAACACTGACCTTTGTCCCCATCAAAACATAGCTGATGGCTTCCAGGGTTGTGCATTAAAAATAGATCAGGGTAGTATAAAGATGATTTTTTTCATTTTAAGCTCAGTGTAAAAACTACACAAACACCTGACAAAGCTTTTTATATAAAAACAACTTGTAACATCAAAATAGTTTATAGTCCAAATTAAAAAATGTTTTGAGTATATTAAATATTCTACATCAGTGGCATTATTATTATTATCCATTCATATATTTTCTTCCACTTATTCAGTACAGGATCACAGGGGGCTGGAGCCTATCCTAGCTGCCATAGGGTGAGAGGTGCGAGTTCTCTCCGGATACTCCGGCTTCCTCCAACAGTTCAAAGACACGTGTGGGTTAGGTTAATTGGTGATTCTAAATTGGCTGAAGGTGTGAATGTGAGTTATTATTATTATTATAATTATGAAATCATTTTTTAAAATATATTCCATTGAGTCTGAGATCTTTTTCAAAGAAATGTACAGTTTAACAGTAGACAGACAGCTACATAATACAAAGACATATTAAAAATGTTCACAAATTAAAACTTTAAGATAAAAATAACTGGCATGACCAACCTGAATGCACCACCTAAAATCACAGAAAATAAACTCTGTGGGAAAATTCTTTTTGATACTTACATGTTAATCTTTGTACATTTATCTGTCTTTTTTAATTTTGGGATTTTTGAAGCACACAATCACCAAAAATAAAATGCAAATGTTAGGCCAAGCTTCTGTGTTAGGTATGATGATGTTGAATGTCCCCAGAGTCTGTAGTCTCATGTAGTCACTTATTAGTAAACAACTTGTCTGGGACAAAATCGAGAGTGCGTTACTTACTTACATGCTTATGTTGTAGAATTATACATGGAAAATTTTAAAGCTTGTCTTAACTGCATGCTGTGGGGGCGAAGCAGAGCTGCAGAAATTATTCTATTAAAAAAAAACATTTACAGAAAATGAATTCATTGACTTTTATATTTTTATGCAAAATATTTCCCTCTAGTTTCTCTAGTAGCTCATATTTTCTGCTTTATGTTAGTGTTTATCTTTGCAAATTGTATTCTTATGTTTGTTTACCTTGTTTAGATTTGTGGACCAGTTTTCAGGTAAAAACTGTGAACACATTTTTTAGCAAATCTTGTAGCGCATGTAGCCTAATTGTACATGGGTGAGGATGCCATTCCCTCTGCTTGTTAACCCCAGAATTTCTGTGAAAATGATGAAGAAATTAACACATAATTGTCTTTTATACTGATAAATGTTTACAGCTCTGTTTGACATTATGATATTGTCCATGAGTCATGTTGAGATCACACTGGTAAATTTGATAGCTTACCTGCAGGTCTAGACTGTTCTTCAGCCTATAAGCATGTTTCATAAGCCTGTTTCAGGCTGACCTGCTAACACTCAGGCAATCTAAATCCTGTTCTTTTTCCCTGCCCTGACCCCTGTTATTCTGGTTATGGCAGCACAGAGACAGCCAGACAACCATTTAACTGTTATTACTGTAGCCTTCAGATTAGGTCAAGTGTGGTTTGTTCCAAATATAGAAACAGAAAACAGAAAAAGACCTGGCTGTTACATGTTGTGAATCAGACTCATATATTAAATACCAAAATACCAAAAATACAGTATGCAACTATTTTCTACAGATGAAAAGAGGAGCAGTAAAAGGATTGGATGCTGCAAAATTTACTTAATCTTGAGGCAGAAAAATATTGCTGTTTTAATTAATAACATTGATTTGTTATTGTAACTGATCTGTGTTATTAAGAAGCTCTGGCATGTGAAGAGGGGGATACAATAAAATTTGATTTCTATATTTGTTTAAGTCAACACAGTATTTAAATACTATATATGTTTTAACCATGTAAAATCCAAAAAGTAATGACAATAAAGACAAAAAAACTGTAAAAATGATGACTATTATGTCCCTCCACTGTTGGAAAACTGCAATTTTTTTTGAATGTGTAAGTAATCATCTAAGCTTCTAAGACCTAAAGATTATTAACTCTAACCACAACAAATCTACTCTTAATTACCATCTTAACAGGCTTTAAATGGTGCAAATCTTTTAAGTCGAGGTCTAGAAAGCCTCTTTGAAGGAACCTAGCGAAAGAAACAATGAATTTGTCATATATTTCCATTACAATGCTTCAAAAGCAACCAACACCACAAACAAAGAGGTCCAGTTTAGTGACTCAAAATAGCTAAGGTGAACCCTGCAGACAGCTATAAGCTATAGCCAGCTGTGCTCACATCCACCCATCAGTGGCCATCCTCTAGTAATGCAAATTTTAAGCCTCAGTAGACTTTAAATGGGTAAGTTAAAACAATTATCCCCGTACAGTTGTCTTGAATGGTGAAATTAGCTATATTGACCAAAACTGTTTTCTGTGCCAGGCTGTAAATATGTTCATTTCTGCTGTAAAGATGGGCATTTTAACAGGGGAGTCTATGGGAACTGACTCCCTTTTGGACCCAGTCTCAAGTTAGCATTAAAGGACCTGCAGTTTCTGGCACTCATGGCTATGAGCAGCTCTAAAGGGGTATCCACAAAGAAGCCTTTCGCAAGTCCCCCTTCAGTTTGTTGCAGACAGTCGCTAGTGGACGTTCCAGGTTCAATTTGCCTAGGTAACCCTCTAATTTATTTACCACCTGCTTATATACCAATCAACTGTATCCTGTGCTCTCACTGGTAGTTGCTTCAATCGCTCCCCTGGAAGCTGAGAAAAGTTTAAACCGGGATCTGCCCACCAGCGATTATTCCGCCCGCTTACACTTGGAAATCGCTTCCTGTGTGGACACCCTTTAATCGAGCAGGTGGTGTTACGGGCTGTCATGTTCCCTCAGTCCTCCTGTGCTGGCTCACCACTGTTCCTGCTATCTCTCTTTTTTTTCTCTTTCTCTCCCTCTCCTCTGTGTATATGAGTTAACCTCGTCCTTGTGTTTCAGAGGCGGGATTTGTCCTGGGTTCCCGCCCTTTGGCTCTGCGCGCCTGGAGGTAACAAGTGCACCTGGAGGTAACAAGCTCACCTGTTTCCAATCATCTCCTCTCCTGCCACTACTTAAAGTGGTGGTTTGCCTTCAGTCATCGCTGGATTGTTGAACTGACAACAATTAGTGAAGCTGGTTCCCTTATTGCTGTTTTGCTCTGCTTACCATCTGTGAGATCCAGCCATCAAATGGACTCAGCGGACTCGGATCCTGTTCGTCGCACCCTCTCCCTCCAGGAAGATCAACTCGAGAGGCATGAGCAAATGCTACGAAACATCTCTGGAGAGCAGAGCACGATTATTCAACAACTTGCTGAATTAAAAGGTATGATACTCTCCTCTGGATCTCTTCCTGTTCCTAATGAAACCCTCCCGCAAACCCGTCTCAGCCATCTTTTGCCTAGCCAAGTCCACTACAGCACCCTGAACCTCCGGAGAGGCCTTTGCCCACATCTGAACCCTTCTCGGGTGAGTAAGAAAAACTGTTTTTTTTTTTTAACTCAATGTCTCCTACTCTTCAGACAGCAAAGAAGAACCTATGCATCTTATAGCTCAAAAATTGCTTTTTTGGTTGAGCTGCTGTGGGGATGGACCTTGAGATGGGCACAGGCGGTCCTAAGCGCTGGTTTGCCCAAAAGGCGGGGCCCACCAGTAATGGTAGGGATACTGGCGGACAAAATAAATCACGAGTCTTCCCTACCCCGACTACTGGTCCCAACTAAGCTTTCCCTCAGCACCCTCACACATTCTCTCCAAGCACTGATGGATTCTGGCGCTGAACAAAGCTTTATTGATCACACGTTGGCCCAAGAATTAGGCATACCCTTGATAATCCACCCTGAACCTTTGCAAGTGTCCGCATTAAATGGCACATGGCTCACCGACATTACCCACGAAACTCAACCGGTCTCTCTCTCACTCTCAGGCAACAATGTCGAGCAAAACAGCTTATTTGTGTTTGAAGCACCTCACACTCCCTTGGTCCTTGGTCACCCCTGGCTTAAAACCCATAACCTAAACATCGACTGGTCTTGTAACTGCATCACCGGTTGGAGTACCTGGTGCCACCAAAACTGTTTAAAGTCTGCCTCACCTCCTAAGGACACTAACTCCCTCTCCCCTCAGTCCAAACCACCTGACCTATCATCCATCCCTGAGGTATATCATGACCTAGCTGAGGTGTTCAGAAAAGATCTTGCTCTTTCTCTCCCTCCTCACCGGCCATATGACTGTTCTATAGATTTGCTTCCCGGGGCGCCTCTGCCAACTAGCTGGCTATATAGTCTAACTAAGCCTGAGCGAGAGGCCATGGAAAAATATATTACACACTCCCTCACAGCGGGAATAATCTGTCCATCTTCTTCCCCCCTTGGTGCGGGTTTTTTCTTCGTAGAGAAGAAAGACAAGTCTCTTCAACCCTGTATTGACTTTCTTGGCTTAAACAAAATCACTGTAAAGAACAAATATCCATTACCTCTGTTAACCTCTGCCTTTGAGCTCCTACAGGGGGCCACCGTCTTTTCCAAACTGGACCTGCGAAATGCATACCACTTGGTTAGGATAAAGAAGGGGGACAACTGGAAGATGGCATTCAACACTCACCTGGGACACTATCTGGCAATGCCATTCAGACTCACTAACGCACCAGCTGTTTTTCAGGCACTCGTTGACGACGTCCTCCGAGACTTCCTCAACCGTTTTGTCTTTGTCTATCTCGATGACATCCTGATTTTTTTGTCTTTGTGAACACGAATCCCACGTCTGGCAAGTGCTCCAATGCCTCCAAGAGAACAAACTCTATGCCAAGGGAGAGAAGTGCGAGTTCCATGTTGAGTCTGTATCATTCCTCAGCTTCATTATCGACAACGGGCAAGTCAAGGCGGACCCAATAAAAGTACAGGCAGTAGTAGACTGGCCAGTTCCACCCAACAGAAAGCAGCTCCAACGCTTCTTAGGTTTTTTA
Organism: Paratilapia polleni; assembly: GCA_015106735.1. NCBI lineage: Eukaryota > Metazoa > Chordata > Actinopteri > Cichliformes > Cichlidae > Paratilapia > Paratilapia polleni. The sequence continues at coordinate 18,929 of VUQI01038131.1, read as the reverse complement.
TCCGTTTCATCCGGGATTTCAGCAAACTCACATTACCACTAACCCGTCTGACTTCTCCCAAGGTTGTTTTTCAGTGGAACTCCACTGCCCAAGAAGCCTTTGACATGCTCAAGAAGCGTTTTGCCTCTGCTCCGCTCATTCAACCAGATCCTGCTAAGCAGTTGTGGAGGTGGATGCCTCAGACTCAGGAGTGGGGGCGGTGCTCTCGCAACAACGGGACGGTAAAATGCATCCATGTGCCTTTTTCTCTCGTCGTCTCTCACCTGCAGAACGCAATTATGGTGTTGGGGACCGCGAGCTTCTGGCCATCAAAATGGCCCTTGAAGAATGGAGGCACTGGCTGGAAGGAGCTGAGCATCCCTTTGTCGTCTGGAAAACCTTGCTTATCTCGCTCGTCAGGCCAGGTGGGCTTTATTCTTTGCCAGATTCAACCTAACCACTTCTTACCGACCAGGTTCCTGTAATATCAACTGTAATATCAGTTGTCCTGACAATTCTCCACCTCCGACTCCTCCACTGAAAATGAGACCATCCTCCCACCGACCTGCATCATCTGTGCCCTAACTTGGGAGATTGAGTCTCTGGTCCGAGATGCTCAGCAGGATGAAGCTGGCCCCGGAAATGGCCCACCTAACCGGCTCTACGTCCCTTCATAGGTTCGCTCTCAAGTAATACACTGAGCCCACACTGCAAAATTCACATGTCACCCTGGGATAAACTGCACTATCACCTTCCTGTGACGACGCTTTTGGTGGCCGTCTCTAGTAAAGGATGTCCGTGAATATGTTTCTGCCTGCTCTGTTTACGCCCAAAATAAGTCTTCCAGTTCACCCCCTGCTGGACTGCTCAGACCTCTTCCAACACCCGGTTGCTTGATCACACATCACGCTGGATTGGACTTCCACCCTCCTCAGGTAACACTGTCATCCTGACTATCATTGATTGCTTTTCCAAAGCTGTCCATTTTGTTGCTTTTCCCAAACTCTCCTCTGCTCTAGAGACTGCCCAGCTTCTCACGGACCACGTTTTCCACCTTCATGGTATCCCACTGGACATCGTCTCCGACCGAGGACCCCAATTCACCTCCTGTGTGTGGAAGGAGTTCTGTGCGGCACTGGGAGTCCAGGTTAGTCTCTCTTCTGGCTTCCATCCCCAGACCAACAGGCAGGTGGAGAGAGCTAATCAGGAGCTGGAAGCTGCCCTCTGATGTGTCGCCTCCTTCAATCAGTCCACCTGGAGTTCCCAACTGTTCTGGATTGAATACACTCACAGTTCTATGATTTCCACTGCAACTGGCTTCTCCCCTTTTGAGTCTTTACTGGGCTACCAACCTGCACTTTTCCCTGCCGTGGAAGGTAAGATATCTGTCCCATCTGTGCAGCATCACTTGCGTCGATGTCAACGGCTTTGGAGATCCACACAGGCCACTCTTCTCAGAACCAAGGAACAGAACAAACGTCTAGCTGACCACCATCGGATCCCTGCCCCTGACTACCATCTGGGTCTGAAGATATGGCTATCCATATTGTGCAGAAAACCCGGAGATTGGAGAGTAAGAGACTTCGCTTCCTGAGAGAGAGACTGTGAGGAAAAGAAACGGTGGAATTGCCTGCCTGCCCTGACCCTGGACTTCACTAACCTAAAACCTTTGCCTGAGCCCCTGTGAACTCTGTGTTTGTAAATAAACTTGTGAAACATTTTGCCAGAGTCCTGCGTTTGAGTCCAACCTGCCCGAGTGGCCTTGACACGGGCTTTTTCAGTTTTCCAAAAGGGTGGTTATATATCAATTAGTATTATTATATTGATGTCTCAATTACTATACAGAAATTGCCACACTTACAGTACATATAATGTAAACTGACAGGGGAACGATGCAAATGTAGGGTTCAAAGCCAGTAAGGCCATAGAGAGAGAGAGAAAAAAAAGCTTACCTTTTTCAGACTACAGGTTCATATTATATTTGATTCATTGTTCTCTGTCTGTCTCTAATATTGTAATCTGCACCCACTGACAAATACCATCACATACATTCATCAGTTTTAACTACAATAGTTTCTGTCTTCTGTAATCATATGCAAATGACTGTTGGAGATGATAAATTCTCTGTGTAGGACTTCATCACAAATAATTAAACTAGCTGAGTGCCTATCTTGAAAAATGACACTATTTTTTTTTCATGCCAACTGTCTCCTCTCTCTTTCTAGTGCTGTTGAATGATGGACGTCAGAAAATTATTTTACTCCCAAATGCATTCATGCCAGAATGAAACAAAGCTCTTCATGTGGTAAAAGCATTTCAGTCAGTGTAGGACTGACAGATACATAATAGTTTTCAGAATGAGATAAGTACGTATTAAACGCAACCACACAGGAATGAAACTATGAATAAATTTGAATATTTCTGTTCAAACTGTGGATTAGAAAACTTTGCCATCTGATAAAACATTTGATTGACAGCTCAAGTGCTGCAGTGCCATTTCCAAACAAATGGCCTAATGTAACCCCTAAAACTTCAGCTTTTAGATAGGTGAGAGAAAGATATGTGACTGAACCAGACAAGTTTTAAATAAATCTCTGTGTTAAGCTATAAGATGGCAGACTTGTAAAAACTTAATATAAATAAAAAGATGTACAGTTGGTTTTGAATAACAGTGATAGTTTTCTGCAGCAACTTGGTACAAACCAATGTGGATCAGGCTTATTCATCCCATGAATTGGGATTTAGGAAAAATTGTACACAGAAGATGAACATAGCTACCGTAACATCACCCACTGGGTTCTACACTATGTATTTTGAAGTGCCAGGATTAGCATTTTGGCCTCTGCAATGTTTTGGTTTTTTTTCTGAGCCATATGTGACCATATTTAGACCAGAGGCTGGAGTACCAAGGTCTCAGCTATTTCTAGCAAGACTGATTAAGAAGCTGCATCCATAGACTGTACGTACATCACACAGACACTGATACCTGCTAAATAGTGTTATGCAACAGACTAATAAGATACTAGAAATTCACTCACCAAAACTGAAGCACAAAATGGATGACCTGTAATGCACTGCTGCCATATTATCTGTCCACCAACAGCACAGACATGGTCGAGAGGTTCAGTTCACTAGCTTGAATGAGTGGAGTCGGAACCTAGCAGACAGCTATTGGCTATAGCTGCACCTAATCAAAGTGGGTACACACCTAACTTTAAGCCTTAGTAGAGTCCAAATGGATTGGACTGTACATTTGTTATGAAGGGTGGAAACTATCCTAGAGTCCGAAACCATTTTTACAAGGTTTTTAATGCTGTCAAGTTGAGTCTTGTCTTTTGAGTCTCTGGGGATTGACTCACTTTTGGAGCCAAGTGGACATGCCAGGAACTGCATTTTGGCTTCATTTTTCAGTCCGAGTTTCCCACTTGAGCGGGACACAATGTCCTGCTGCATGAGGCAACTGCCTTTGGGGGTGCAATTGCTATTGGGCAGGGTGTGCTTAGTCTTCAGCAATGTTTTGGTGGATTGTATGTGTCAAATTAACATCCACATGAATTCATTGAACAAAGATGATCAATGTTATTCACTTCATTTTTCACTACTTTTAATATTGTGGCTGATTGGTGTGTGTTTTTATTTAAGTGACAAAACCCTCTAGCAGCTGTAGGGATTATGACAGGGTAAAAAGAGGTTGTCAGGTGACACTTATATGTAACCATCAAGTTGAGAAGGCTGGGGTGGGGGGAGGGATGGTTCAACAAAACACCTTCAGAGACTGCTGCTTGTAACAGTCAACTTTGTTTCCCTTAAGCATGGCCATTCAGTAACCTGCACCAAATCACCAAATGTGTATTATGCTAACCATGGTGATAAAGGTCCTTCAACCTTAATAATAATAATAATAATAATAATAATGATGTCAAGGAACCCAAGGTTGCTTTACACAAAAAGTCAAAGGCGGTAAGTGAGGAGAAGGATTTTGTAGGAGATACAGAACTTAACCAGGACCCTGTGAAGGTTCATAAGGGTGGGGGTAATATGCTCCCAGGGCTTACTTAACAATAAACTTAATTTCGACCCAACTATGACCCTCCCTAAACCTAACTAAGCCCTTACCATAGGAAAGCCACATGAAAAAAAAATGCTGTTTTTTTTTTTTCCCAGTGGCATAGCTTCTACCACCTGGATTGTCAAGGCACCGACTCAGATCCGCACTCAAACGCAAGACACCAAAATAAAATTTCAAAAGTTTTATTGCAAACACAGAGGAAACCAGACTGATATTGCGAATCTGAATTTTAAAGTCTGAGTGGAGCAAGCGAGTCCATAGAATCCTCTCCACAGATTGTTCCACAGAAGTTTCTCCACCAAAATCCCCAGGGACTGGAAGCATCACACTTAGTGCAACAATCTAGCATCAACTGAGGGATTTCTTCATTAAGTGGCTGGTAGGTAAACAACCGATTGCACACAGGTCGGTTAATTGCCAACAGCTTCCAGGTGCATCAACAAGGAGGGCAGGAAAACCAGGTAGAATCCCGCCTCTGGAACAAACAAGCAGAGTTAACCCACACACACCCACACACACCCTGATAGGGGAGAGAGAGAGAGAGAGAGAGAGAGAGCAAAAAAGGAGAAAGGTTTAGAAACGGTAGGTCAGCACAGGAGGATCAGGGGACCATGACAAGGATAGTTCGATTGGCAGTGAAAAATAACCTGTAAGGTCATTTTGGTTGGTGGGTTCTTTTGGCTAACTTGCTTCTCAGTTTTGTAAAAATATAACATGACATTTTTGTGTGAATTACTGGCCATCAAGTCTTGTCTTTAAAAGACTTTGAAGTGCTCGTGTCCAGCATAAGTAGATGAATGAAAGAATAAAAATAAGAATAATGATGTTCAACACCTTTAAAACTCTCTACTCAGTGAGTATTTAGCAAGAATGTCCATGTCTGAATGTCATGACAAATGAAAGAGATTCCTTTGTCTGAGTTTTGTTCTGCCATAAGTACCGTAAAAAAAATCATCAAGTAATTGGAATAGTATGTTAAAATCATGATTTGCACTGTGACATGCAGGTCAACAATGACGCAGATGGATGATTACATCTAATTGTCATTTGTACAATAACAACTGAAAATGGTGGAGAGCTGCTGATGGAGACAGTGAGCAGATAAATCACAAGGACACAGAGAGACTGAAGAACAAAGAAAAATGGATTGTGTGTAATCCATGTTTTTTGCTCAACTGCCTCTATTTGCATCCACGGTATGAGTCACAAACTGAGAGCGGGAGATCATGGAGAAGGTTGGGCTTGATTAGACACATCGTGTCCATTTGTTTCTTCAAAATATCTCTTTTCAGATTCTCAAACTTCATATCGTTCCCCTTTTCTCCTGTTCTTTTATTTGATGGTAATTTCTTTATCTTATTATGTTATCATCCACTGCCTTAACTCAGAGAGGCACATGAAAAGAAGCACAATCCAGATTCTGTAATGCAACAACCAGACACAGCACTGCCTTAACTGTGGTTACCTACAGACTGGCTATATATATATATATATATATATATATATATATATATATACATACACACACAATATATAGCAATGAAATATTATGGCCAAATTTTGAGAGCTATTTTAGTATTGCTTTACTGGAGCCAGGGTTTTGGATACTGTTGAGCAGATTCCAGACATTCTTGATTACTTCAACTGTCCACATCAGTTACAATGACCTAAACAAGATATGTGACATAGTAAAACATGACTGAAGCCAAATGTGTCTTCATCTCTGGCGAACTTCCTTTCCTTTGCAGATGTGTCAGTGTTACACTGTGGTTCAAAAGAGGAGTCAAATCCAGGACAACAAGGAGGCCACACTGGCATACAAAAAAATATCTTTAATAATGGTTCAAGTGAAGGAAAACAACTAAAAACGCAGCAGGGAAGATCCAGGATGTGTCTAACAAAAAGCCAAACAGAAGAAGAAACTAACAAGAATCAAAACCTTACACTCAAGGAACTAAGCAAAGTCACAAAGGGATAAGCAGGGAGAAGTTAACAAACCAACTGACAAAGGAGACACAAGACTATATATAAACACATGGGGATCTCATAGGGAGGAGCTGACAATCACAGGGCCATGAAAACAAAGCACGCAAAGCAACTAGATGTAAAAAGAAAGTGATTACCAAAATAAAAGCGACTACAAAATGGCATGAAACTGGAACACACACACACACACACAAACAAGAAGAGACAGAGAGAGTCTCCCAGGAGACAAAAGGAAATGTAAAAAAAACCCAGCAGAAACACAAAGAGGGAAGAGAACTAAGGAAATGCTAGGCTTTTAAGTCTCTGTACATGGCTGCAGTCCAGCTTCTCATTAAATAACATGCATATGATAATTTAACTCTCTTTTTAAACAGCTGATTGTCCTTTAGGATGGATGCTCTTCATCCCAATGGGCAGGGTGCTCACATCTTAATTTTACTGAATCTAACCCACATGTTTGTGCTGGAAAGAGCTATTCAAATAAACTACTACTAGTATTATTTCTGTTATATTTTTTTTATTGTGGTTCTGGACTACATGTTGCTATAATACATCTCCTTGTCTAATTTAAACTGCAGCTTCGTGAAAGGTATAAACAAATCCCTGCTTTTCTTGCCTGAGGATAGAAAAAAAAGATGGAAGAAGAAGGAAGAGGTTTTTGTAGAATACACTGTATGTCCTCACTTGAACTGATTTTCCACAGCTGCTCCAAGGAAAACTATGACAACCCCTATTTGCTATTAGCTTGCAAGGTATGAAGAGTATATTTTGAAAAAGATAGTGTTCATGGCAGGTCTGGTAGCCTTCTGTGAGTATTTTCTAGGACGATGATTAAGATAAATGTCAGGGGCTTTGCGTTGTGCTGCTTGAGGTGAAATTCTTGCACTGGTGCAAGATAGACACCAGCAAAAGCATTTGTGAAAGCATTTGTGTTTTCTTTAATAAAGAAAGAAAGTCAGAGGTTCAAAGATGACCAAATACAGTCATGTGGAAAAGAAAGTTTTCTAAACTAAGTACACCCCATGATTCAATAGCTTGTAGAACCACCTTCAGCAGTAATAACTTGAAGTGATCACTTACTGTAATAATTTGTCAGTCTTTCACATCTTTGTGGATGAATTTTGGCCCACTTTTGTTTACACGATTGCCACAGTTTATTGTTCCCACCACAGCATTGCAGTCGGGTTGAGGTCAGGACTTTGACCTTGATTCGTTCCTTTTTTTCTGTTGTAGATTTGTTGGTGTGCTCTGGATCATTGTCCTGCTGCATGACTCCGTTTTAGCCAAGCTTTAGCTGTCGGACACATAGCCTCACACTTGATTCTAGAATACTTTGGCATACAGAGGAGTTCATGGTCGACTCAATGACTGCAAAGTGCCCAGGTCCTGTGCCTGCAAGACAAGCCCAAATCCCAAATCCACCACCGTGCTTGACAGTTGGTATGAGGTGTTTGTGCTGATATGCTGTGTTTGGTTTTCACCAAATGTGGCACTGTACATTGTACATTGCTGTACATTGAAGTCTTGTGGTTTGTTCAGATGCAACTTTGCAAACCTAAGCCGTGCTGCCATGTTCTTTTTAGAGAGAAGAGGCTTTCTCCTGGTAGCTCTTCCAAACAAGCCAAACTTATTCAATGTTTTTCTTATTGTACTGTCATGAACTTTAACATTTAACTGAATGAGGCTTGTAGAGTCTGAGATGTAGCTCTTGGGCTTTTTGCAGTTTCTCTGAGAATTGTACGGTCTGACCTTGGGCTGAATTTGTTGGGACGTCCACTCCTGGGAAGATTGTGGCATTGTGTTAACACACACCTGAATGCTCCAGGCCAGCAAACTGTCAAAACCTCTGTGTTTATAGAGGTGGTCACACTTGCTGATGATCAGTTAATCGAGTGGATTTGATTAGCAGCACCTTGCTGGTACTCTTACCCTCTTAGTTCCTATGGAAGCAGTAAGGGTGTACTTAGTTTTTCACAGGACTGCATAGTTATGTGAAAAGTCACATGACTGTACCATCATAGTTCTGACCATTGATGCAAACTAATGGTCCAATGGCATTATTGTACTTTGTACTACTTTTTGTGTGCTGTTTCTTTTCTATGCCGGTCTGATTGCTGCCCCTCCCTGGGCCTAATTCTGCTGGAGGTCTTTTCCTATTAAGAGAGTGTTCTTCCTTCCCATTGTCCCCAGGGGCTTGCTCACAGAGTCTTTACCTTACCTATAAATATTGTAGGGTTTATGTCTCATTTAAAACACATTGAAATGACTGTTATTGTAAACCTGGACTTGATAAATACAACTGAATTGAACTGAGCTTGTACATGATAAGAAGCACAACAGTGTTGTTTCTCAGTCAGCAAACATGGACTTGGACAGGCGTGTCCTCAGTGGTTCATACGCCCTAATGTATCCTCTTCTCCCATCGTGTTGGTGTAATCTCATTAGACCTCACTGCAGCACACAAGTTCAAGGTTCAGAGTCCTAACTCTCTGCATGCCTTAAGGATCAGAGCAGCTTAGTTTCACACCCTTCACCCCTCCCTCGTTCCCTAAATGCCTCTCTGCCAGGTAGTGCCACCTTATGGTTAGGGGTCACTATTGCACAGGGGCCATATACACATGCAGGTTTCCTTTAATAATACATGATTACATTTATTTCATCAAGTACCTTTATTTAAAACTAATACTATGCAGATAAGCTGGGAGCACTGCACCAGAAGGTCACTGAAACATATCCCACGATTGGCTGGGTGAACTGGGAGAAGAAAATGAATAAGTAATATTCTCTTTTCCCTGAATGCTGAGCATCCACCGTCCTTGAACAAAGCACTGAGCTTTTTGTCGTTCCAACCGAACTCCCTGAAGTTTGTGGTGAAGTCAGCTTTTCCAGTTTAAAGAAATGGCAGAATTTAAAAAAAGTGAGGAAAGTCAAGCAATGCAGTATTCTTTTGGTGATGTACTGAAAGAAATTTGTTGCCTTTTCTTGCTTTTCTACATCTATACCATACACGAAAGCCTTTTCTTAGCTCATTTTTCTAAACAAAAATGTCCGAGTCAATCATCAGATGAAACATATATTCATATTTTCAATCAATGAATCTGCAGCATGCATTCAACATAATTACACAGAAGAAAATTAGCAGTGACTTCAATTACGTATAACCTCTTCAGTATAAAGAAACTATTTCAAGTGAATCATGACATTTAAACCAGAGTTTATCAGGAGACTGACTATTTTTAATGGCTAAAATCTGATCAGTTCATAACTCTGCTTTCCATCAGCTACCTCGAGATGCTGTGCATTTTAATTTGGCTGCTCTGCTTAAGCAGTGAGGTGAACTGCCTGAGCATGTCTTGTCTCTGTCTATCATTCTTTGATCGCTCTCTTTCTTCCAAGTTCTTCTCCTCTTTAACTTGATCTTCTCTTTTTCTCCCTCACATTCAGTCATCCATCTTTGTCGGCCTCTGTGTGTAACCTTCTTGCTTGTTCACACACAGTTTATCACAATGCCAGGCACATCTGACTGCAGTATTCTCTCCCTCTGGCAGCAGGAGGACCAGACATTCACTGACCCTCTGATTAGAAGGATGGAAAATGAACTACTTTTACCACTGCAACACAGCGGTATGCACACATACTGCATTTGTTATGATATCAACATCACTTTAGAATGTGTAGAGGACTTCTTGCTGGATATTTTTGCATTTGACCAGTGTTTCTAAGTCCAGCTTAGAGCTCCTCTAAGTAAAATTGAATTGATTTGATTGTTGGATATTACGGTCAAGAACAGTAATGCTTTAGTCAAGCTTGTGAATTTTCTGCACAATTATCCTAACAGTCACATCAGTCTGCTTGTTAAGTGGTGACGTTTCAACCCTGTTCAAGCGTCTACTGTCTTGATTGAGGCTGCCCTCTTTTTAATGTGTTGTAATGCTTTGTCTTGCTTTTTTTAACAGAAACAAACCTCCACAAATAATCAGTGGTCATTCTCAGCCTCTCAGTTTTTTGTGTTTTTTTTAATCTGCACTCTTCACGTGCAGCAAATCTTTTAGCTAAGTTTTTACACTACAAGCCATGGGCTTACAGTGTCTTGGACATAAAATATTTAAATGCTTCAGAAACAAATCACTCTCAGACCGACTCAGATTTCAGTGTGGACATTAAGCTTAGGATCGGGACTTTTTCAAAGTGAGTAATTCAAACCACATGGCAACATATTGATGACTAACCTCGTGTTGTGGATGGATCATCTCAGACGTTCTCTTGGCTGCAGTTTGGTCCGTTATCAGTGTCTTCTTCATGCCATATGATGGCGTTTGTCTCTGCCCGTCGGGGACCCTCAAGATGAACTTTTATTGAGAACAATTTAATCCTCATCCTCCATCTTCTCTGTGCTAATGTGTTTATATTAGCCTAGCTATAGCTGGATGTACTATATCATTGTATGTCAACTAGCCCAACTTTACTAAACCTCCAAATGTCACTGTTACTTAGTTTTCTGTCTTTGTTCATATCCGAAGGTATAGCAGTGCTATATAGTTTAGTTTTTTTTAGAAATACTTAAATCAGAACTAACTTCCTGCTAAATTCCAACTCTGCTAAACTTTGTAAATCAATTTTTTTATGGAAGCCTGTACATAAAATTTTAATGTAACACCTGGGAGAAGAGTCACACTGATCATTTTATTGGAGCTGAAAGATTTTGAACTTGGAATTTTTAACTCTCAGCGGTGCCTCTGTGTTTGTTTGATTTTGGGAACTGAAATAGCATTTGGATCTGGACGTCATGGCTAATGACGTCAGACTTAGCAAGTGGACAGCAAATACAGCATGTGGATCCCACAGCAGGGCCCCATTCCAGGAAGCAGGTTTAGCTAACAGCTCTGAGTTTGTTAACCCTGAGATGAGGAATACCCCAGGTTTTCTGTTCCACAAAAAAAGTTAACTTGAACTCTGTGTCAGTCACCGGCGTAACTCTGTGAACCTAACCTGCTCGCTGGCAGGTTTTCTTCAACAAACTCTGAGTTTCTCTTTGACTCCTCCCCTCTTCCTGCACCTGAACCAGCTGAATGACACAATTAATTTCCTCATTCATAAAGTCACTGTCAAATCACAGAGTAGAGTGAATTAATTTGCAGACATTTACATTTTTACAAACACTGAAATCCCAGTTATGTTATTTTTTTTTATTTAACATGAGCACTTTTATAATCAATCAGTCATCAACATATAATTATGTAATCTATAACGTGTAATCGGATTACATTTCATATTGAAATTTGTTCACAGATTGAGATTCAGTCATTAAATGATGTGAAAGATTTTGAAAGGTTTAGTGTCTGAAATTCAAAGTCTGAACCTCGACATATTTTTCACTGAAAAATCACCTAAATCAGTCTCAATGGGTCTACCTAGAACCAGATCCACCCAAAGGTATCATAGGCTCCGGATGGATCAGCAAACCGGGTCGGAGTCCATTTGCACAGCGGGACAGACCCAAAATAGATAAGGTTCACGGATTCAGACTGGATCAGTTTGGCTCTGGTCATTTGCCAGATCATCTCGTCCAGATCCGCTTTGGATCTGTTCATAGCGGCTTATTTTGTCCCAACATGATCTCTATTCCTTATTTAAAATGGCTCATCCTTCCAAAATTGTGCTTATTTAAAGCCTGGACATTTCTTATAACATGTTTGCTTTTACTGATAAAACTTCACATTCATTAAAGACTTGGAGAGCTGCCATGTGTTCTTTGAGTGAAACAGTTACTGTTGCTTAACTCTGACTATTAACAGTAACTCAGTAAAACGTCTCTGCTATGGCTGTAAAAGAGCCATCATCTATCATCTATCATCTAGCTGATGTTAGATCAAATTATAAATGGTTAAACTGGAGAACATTAAAGCAGAGTTTTTCTGTAAATCTCATTCAGCATTTTTATCCAGTAATGGAAGAAATAATACAATTCTACATTAAAAAAGTGAGGTTGTTGCATCTTATCAGTATATTAAATAATAATATTAAAAAAAAAAAAGGTCATAAACTATAGCAAACTGACTTGAGGGCAGATCTGTCTATTGTTATCTGGGGAACTAATGTCAGTGGTCCATCAGTAAAGTGTGTCTGATCTGTCTCTCCAGATTTTTATCTTCAGATTCTGTCTCCTACATTTTGTCCTGTCAGGTTACAGTTGAGTAATTAGATTTAATTCAAGTTGGGTAAATTATGACCAAAGACAGTATAAAACATTATATGTTTTATATCAAACTTTTATTCTTTCTATGATGATGACAGAGTGGCCCAACCTGATTAAAATGTCTCTTTTCTTCCCTCCCATTTTTTTAAGATAAATATCATGGTCGGCACTGACACGTGTTCATATTTCTGGGTCTACTGGATTAAAATGAGGCTCTGCTCTTTATTTACCCGTTGCCATGGTAAATCGTGGTATCGAAGCTCCATTGATGATGGCTTTCTTTCTCTACTCACGCATGCGCTTAACTCAGGGTGAACATACTCAGAGTTGATTGAACTTTGATCAGCTGTTCTAGAATCAGAAACTCAGAGTTGCTGATCTCAGAGTTGATCAACTCAGAGTTTATTTTTAAACTCAGAGTTTGTTGAACATGCTTCCTGGATTAAGGCCCAGGACTAAGATGTGTCCTGCAGAAAACAAACAAGCAAAAAACAGAAATTAAATAACTGTTTTTTGTTCTCAACTAGCTGAACAAAACTGACAAAGAGCATTCTAGTGTAGGTAATGTTTATTGTCACTGAACACTAAACTGTACAAAAACTAAAGCAGTATTAGCAATATTAATATAGATACTTCTGTCATGAATTGCAAAATAAGGGACCCAAATGCAGACTTCCAGGCAAGCAGATGTAAACAAAAGACTAACCTTTATTAAGGCTGAAGAGTGAGTGCAGAGTTACTAAAATGAAATGAGACAGCAAAATAACCCATGGGACTCCATAAACAGGGAGAGCGCACACAAGGATGATAACAGACACCAAGACAAAAACTAAAGGGAAGACAGTACTATTTAAACACATGAGGGCAATTAGGGGAAGTCGACACAGGTGGGAGGAAATGAGACACAGGTGCACATGACCAACACAATCACAGGGGAGAAAGTAAAGTAAAGGTAAAGGAACCAATAAACTTTAACATAAACAGTAACTACAACTAAAAGTGACTGACCTTATATTATGACTACTTTGCCTACAGCAATTTTCTATGAAATCAATCAATCAATCAATCAATCAATCAATCAATCAATCAACATTAGCATTTTTAGCCTAATGTAATAAATACTGACAGTCAGCCACTCCTGTAAACATTGCCAGGTCCATGCTTCTGGCATGGACCTGCTTAAACCTGACTCTTCTTCACTTTACTCTTTTGTTGGACTTCTGTTTTCTGATCAATGCTAATATACTGGAACAACCTCTTTATTACACAGAGGAAAACATTAGTGCAAATGTCACAGCTGTTAAAACAAAACAAAACAAACAAACAAAGAAACAAACAGGAAAACAGCTTTATTATGGTGTATTATAACTTAGCCTGTCTGCTGAGTACCTGCTAATTTCTTCTCTGGCACACTAAAGAAAGATGAAGATGCCACTAGTGTGTGCTCTGCCATTAATGCCAGGGTCTGTTAACTGACACAAACATCCTGTGGGAGTGTGTCAATTGTCCTTGAAGATCTTACAGCTGGTTTTAACGAAACAAAATCTTTCGTGTTTATCTGGAATCTAAGATACACACTTTGTGAGGTACACCTGTTCCAACTGCTTGTTAGCACAAATATTTAATCATCCAGTCGCATGGCAGCAACTCAGTACATTTAGGCATATAGACATGGTCAAGGTAACCTGATGAAATTCAAACTGAGCAGAATGGGGAAGAAAGGTGATTTAAGTGACTTTGAACATGACATGGTTTTTGGTGCCAGGTGCGCTGGACTGAGTATTTCAGAAACTGCTGATCTACTCGGATCTTCCCACACAACCATCCCTAGGGTTTACAGAAAAAATCCAGTGAGCGGCAATGCCTTCTTGATGCCTGAGGTCAGAGGAGAATGGCCAGACTGCTTCCAGCTGATAGGAAGGCAACAGTAACTCAAATAACCACCCACTACAACCAAGGTATGCAGGAGAGCATTTCTGAATGCATAACATGTCAAACCTTGAAGCAGATGGGCTACAGCAGCAGAAGACCACACCGGGTGCCACTCCTGTCAGTTAAGAACAGGAAACTGAGGCTACAATTTGGGCTTACCAAAACTGGACAAACATTGGAAAAACATTGCCTGATCTGATGAGTCTCAATTTCTGCTGCATTTGGATGGTAGGGTCAAGATTTGGCACAAACAACATGAAAGCATGGATCCATCCTGCCTTGTATCAACAGTTCAAGCTGATGGTGGTGTAATGGTGTGGGGGATATTTCCTTGGCACAGTATGGGACCTTTAGTACCAACTGAGCATCATTTAAATGCCACAGCCTACCTGAGTGTTGTTGCTGACCATGTCCATCCCATTATGACCACAATGTACCCATCTTCTGATGAATGACACATTCCTATCACAAAACTCAAATAACCTCAAACTAGTTTCTTAAACATGACAGTGAATTCACTGTACTCAAATGGCCTCCACAGTCATCAGATCTCAATCCAATAGAGCACCTTTGGGATATGGTGGAACAGGAGATTTGCATCATGGATGTGCAGCTGACAAATCTGAATCAACTGCATGATGCTATCATGTCAATTTCTAGCACCTAGGTGAATCAATAGCAATAAAGAAGACAAATGCACTTGTCTTTGTTTATTCAATACAATAACATTAGATTGTCACTTAATTTGGTTACTCAATGGTTGTGAACAGACAGCCACATAATGGTCACTCCAACTACACAGACTAGTATTACTGGATTTTTCAAAATAGGCTTTTAATATTTTTTTAATAATATAAATAACATGTTTATACCATTATTGTATATCTAAATGTAAATTCGGTCTCATTTGTTGCATGGTAAACTTCCTTATCTGGACTGTCACTCCCATTTCCTCGCTTCCCCTGTCTAACCCTGTGGTGTGGCCTCTTGATCTGGTACTTCAGGAGGGTAAGATAAGAAATGGACTCCAGAGCAACAGGACACCAGTTCAAGTGTCCCTTGCTGCAGACTTTCCATTGCTTTCACAGAAGTGAGAATTTTTTCGTGGCTTTATTTTGTTTTAATTGATAAAAGGATGATATTAAACAGTTGTTGTACACAAACTTTCCCTAGCTAGAAACTCCAAGAAGGACGTCCAGTAGATATTGAGAAAAGATGGTCACTCACTGTTTCTCATTGTCCAAATGTTTGCTGGATTCATTTTTGGATTTCTAATAGCCCTTAAAGATCATCAGAAAAGCTTTAAATAGGTTATAACAAACAAACTGGCTAAGGTGTCTCACTGCCTGTGTCAGCTGGCAGTAGGCTATCAAGTTTTCACTGTCTGGTGGAATCAATCTCACAAGTCTAACATCCGATCATGTGAGCCAACCGGCAGCTAACTGGGAGCGTTACTTGAGGTGTTGAATCTACAATTCCCTCTTCAATCAGCGGGATCGTAGCGATGCCCGCAGACATGAGCCTCACAGCCAGGGTGGAGCTGACACAAGCCCCCTGCTGCAGCCCTTTCCCCTGGGTCGGATTTAATGTCATTAACAGGTGGGTGGCAAAAATAGAAAGAGGAGGCAGACACACACACACACACACACACACACACACACACAGTCAAGGGGATGGGTCTTAGTGTGTGTGATCATTTTCACACAAGTACATTTTATAGCTGAGATACCCATCCAGCACAACTGTCCATTTTAGAGTAAACAAACAGATTCACTTACAGAAGCTACAGTGTGACTGAATACCACACACACACACACACACACACACACACACTCACATATTTTAGGTATTGGTTTAGGGAACATGCACACACATACACATAGGAGCTTGCAAGTTAGTACAGCGGACTGCACAATCACATTCACAGACGACTGCACACTCAAGTGATGTAACCTGCAACCCTATGTACACACACGTATTTCACCTCCACTTCCAAACATAATCACACTCTTAACCCCCCCTCATCCTCCCTCAGACGTAACACCAAGCCACTTTGACCTCCACTCCCTTCCCCCCCTCACCCTTTCATTTTTCCCTCCCTCGATCACTCGCTCTCCCAGCCTCACCTCGCCCTCTGTCACTCCGAGCAGAACCACACACACAAAAACCAGGTCAGCAACTTGTTAATCTCATTGTTGTGATATTTGTGAAGTGGCGGCAAGCGCTGTGAAGCAGGCGTACAGCACGTGTTAAAGAGTGAAAAAGTAAAACTAATGTGTTTAATTTCAGCATGATATTTTCTGGCTGCTGAACAGTGTGAGGGGGGCAGGGCTGGTGGGGGAATAAAGCTGAACTGGATTCTTCAAACGTTGCCTGTACAGAGTGTTTATGGAGTTTGCTGTGTGTCTGTTTCATGTTGGCTTATTTTTGGATTCACTAAGAAAGAGAGTGAACCTGTTAAAGGCTGACGCTGGTCACAGCTCCGGTAATGACTTTCTTGCTCGTGCTTCCAAGCTGCTTTTCCAGCGTGTCCAATTGGATGCCTTATAAGGAGAACTGTGGTCAGTTTTGATGAGTAAGGACAGCGGACTTTAATTTAATTATTTTCCTTAACAGGTGCCTGGACACTTTACCCTATTGATTTTTCTGAACCACTAACAAATATTTTAAACCAGCTATGAGCAGCAGTGACTAATGTGACTGAGGTTTTGCTGTTGTATGTATGTTTGCTGTTGCTTTAGATTTGTAAGCTCATAGTGACCACTTTTCACCAGTGTCTTTTTGACAGTTTGCATGCAGTCTAGTTTTAGTTCATTTTTACATTGTATTGTAGGTGTTATTATAGGAGTGTCAGCACCAAGATCAATGATACCATAGAATACAAGTAGTATTTAAAAGAAAAGAAATAACCAAATCAGCACTGCTGTTTTTGGCCTTCCCAGAAGCAGTGCAGTTCACTTTAATTGTACTTCTTTCAAGGGGAAAAGTTGCAGTTTTGCACCCAATTCAAGTGCACATACTTGCTAAAGTGTTTTTGAACAAGAAACTGAATCTTTTTATTATATATCCTAACACTACACTAATATTACTGTATTCCTATTAATTAAAGATAATAATAGCCACCAGTGCACTGTACAATCTGAAGCATCAGCACTGCATGGACTCACACTGTATGAGCACATCAGTGGCTGACCCTGCTTTCATTTGCTCCTTGGATGGTCCTTTTTTTTTTATTACTTCACTGTACTGAAATGCCCTTTGAGTCAAAATGTGCAAATAACATGGACGGGATAAAAGAAGATATGTTGAATATATTTGCTCACAGTGTTTGAACAACATGTTGTTCAGTGGATGAGTGTGAGGGTGTGCTAACCCTAGCTGTTTCAAGTATATAATTGCTTTTTCTGACTTGCTGCTTTATGTTACTGATCTGGGTCATGTCTTCAAGGACAGCAACTAATGGCTACAACCCAATACCTCTTCTGAATTTTAGGAAAACTTGATTTGTGATTCATAAATTTGCTCTGTCAAGGTAAAATTAAAAAAAAAAAAAAATCAAATTTTATATTAAGTACAAAGGGTCTTACACGAAGGCAAGAGTGGTGCAAACAATTCACTCAAGGGGTGGGCAAAAGACAAATTGACAAACACAAGAAGTCCAACAGGGACAGATGAAAACAAGTTAAGAGAAGGGGGAAAAACTTACTCAAGGAAATCACAAGTGAGATGAATACACACAGGTGAGTCATTAGAGCACAGGTGAGGCAGAAAACCGGTGAGAAATGAAACCAAGACCAGAAGTGAAACTAGGTGTGTCATTTCATAATAAAACAAGAAATGTCAAACAGAAACTCAAAACCATGATTGAGACATGTACAGTGGGTTCAGAAAATATTCAGACCCCCTTCACTTTTTTTTCAGTTTTGTAACATTGCAGCCCAATGCTACAATCCTTTAAATTCATTTTTTCCTCATTAATCTACACTCAGTACCCCATAATGAGAAACTGAAAAGAGAATTTTAGGATTTTTTATAAATTTATTAAAAAGGAAAAACCTGAAATATCACATTTACATAAGTATTCAGACCCTTTACTTAGTGCTTAGTTGAAGCACCTTTGGCAGCAATTACAGCCTTGAGTCTTTTTGATTATGATGCAACAAGCTTTGCACACCTGGATTGGGGGATTTTCTGCTATTCTTTGTTGCAAATCCTTTTAAGCTCAGTCAGGTTGGATGGGGACTGTTGGTGGACAGCCATTTTCAGGTTTCTACAGAGATGTTTGATAGAGTTCAAGTCAGGGCTCTGGCTGGGCCACTCTAGGTCATTGTCATGTTGAAAGGTGAACCTTCAGCCCAGTCTGAGATCCTGAGCACTGTGGAACAGCTTTTCATTGAGGATATCTCTGTACTTTGCTCCATTCAGCTTTCCCTCAACCCTGACCAGTCTCCCAGTCCCTGCTGCTGAAAAACACCCCCACAGCATGATGCTGCCGCCACCATGCTTCACTGTTGGGATGGTATTGGGTAGGTGATGAGTGGTGCCTGGTTTCCTCCAGAAATAACATTTAGAATTGAGGCCAAACAGTTCAGTCTTTCATCAGACCACAGAATCGTGTTTGATGGATTTAAATGATTGTAGCATCAGGCTGCAACATATCAAAATTTAAAAAAAAAAAGTGAAGGGGGTCTGAATACTTTCTGAACCCACTGTATAAAACAAGCTGAGAACAGGTAACACAAAGTAGTAATACACACTTAATATTTA
>VUQI01038129.1:0-17330 GCA_015106735.1 Paratilapia polleni | reverse complement strand
CTAAACATGTCACTCCTGGTCCGATTAGGGAGGGGACCAGAGAAAACTACAGAGTCCGACATTGTTTTGGCAAAATTACACACCGACTCAATATTAATTTTAGTGACCTCCGATTGGCGTAACCGGGTGTCATTACTGCCGACGTGAATTACAATCTTACCAAACCTACGTTTATCCTTAGCCAGCAGTTTTAAATTTCCTTCATTGTCGCCTGCTCTGGCCCCTGGAATACAATCGACTATGGTCGCTGGAGTCTCTAGCTTCACGTTTCTGAGAATAGAGTCACCAATAACCAGAGTTTTTTCCTCAGCGGGTGTGTCGCTGAGTGGGGAAAATCGATTTGAACACAGCAGTGAAACAAGCTGCTGTTTTCATTCTCAACAATCATCAACAGAAAGGCCAAAAACCAGCAAAAACAGTAGCAGAACAGATCTAAACAAAGACAACAACTCCTCTAAAGAACATTAACCGCAGCTCATCCACTGCTGCAATAAAGTGAAGACAAACACTGAATCATCACTGCTTCCTGTGTGTCGCAGGACTCAGTCAGTACTCTGTCATCAAGGTCTCCTTCTCTGGTCCTTCAAACCAAAACATTGGTAGTTGGATTGGTTTTTACAACCACATGTCCGAAAGGTTGAACCAAGCATCGACATCCGGGGCTGAAGCTCCAAAACCTGCAGTTCCTCTAACGTCCACCAGAGGCTCCAGCAGTGAGTCAGTCCCCATAGACTCCCATGTTAAAATGTCCAACTTTACAGCAGAAATAAACATGTTTACAGCCTGCTCCTCCGTACACCCGAGAGATATTTCAGCCGTTTGTATCCTCGATCTTTTTCTTCCATCATTACCCAGAACTCATGACCGCAGGTGACGGCTCAGACATAAATCAACAAGCTTCATCTTCCAGCTCAGAGTCCGGTCTGCCACTCCACAGCTGCTGTTTCCGACCTCCAGATGACATTAAAGAGGCGTGTACAGCGAGACAGCCACACAGAGCCTTCATCTTCTCAGGACAAAGCTACCTCAGCAGCCTCGGCCAGTGTAACTGACCAACCGGGTCTCACGCTGGTTCATGATACAGTCACGACCTTTAATCGACTGATTCGTGTTGCTGAACACAAATCCCAACATTATTTTGTATCACTGACTCTTCATCAGTCTGATTAAAATGCAAGAGGTCTGCATTTGGAGGTTGGAGGGTGGTGGAGGAAAGATGGGATTCTGACACAAAATATGCTTCCTATTAAAATGCATTACGTACAAATTCATGCTCACTGACTCACACACACACACGCGCGCGCGCGCAAAATAAAACAATTCGTGTCTATGAACATGAAAAAATAGGTTCATTTCCGTGACTATTTCACGAGCTGCCGTGAGACGGGGTTGAACTGGCGAGGCTTCCTGATTCTCCACACTCTGCCTACTCCACTGAGGACATGCTGGTCAGGTTCAGGAGTTCCTCCATGTGCTCCTTGCACCATCTGACAACATAGCAGTGTCCTAGCATCTTCTCCCCGACTGAGCACAGCCTGGGCCCAGCCCCGCTTTCCCTTTCTGAGTTATTGGATGGTTTGCCAGAACTTCCTTGAGACCAGCCAAAAATTCTTCTCCCCAAACTCCTCCCACACAGTTTAAACTGCTGTGACTGCTGAGGCTGCTTCAGGAGACCCCCCAGGCCTACCAAACCTGAAAGCACTCCTTCATCAGCCTGACGGCTTCGTTCACCACCAGCGTGCCCTTAGGTTACTGCCACGACCGGCACCGATGACCTCCTGCCAGCTGCCTCTGCAATGGAAACTCCATGTCTGTCTGTCCAGCAGCCCCCATCTGATCCAGCTCTGATCAGCTGACAGCTCTGCTCCTGTCTCCACCCGAGTGTCCGAAACATACGGCTGCAGGTCAGATAATACGACAACAAACTCAGTCACCTGCCTTTGACCTGCAGCGCTCTGGTACCAAGTACACTTATGAGCCACATGATGGTGGAAATTGTGTCTGTTATGGCCAGACTGCACCTAGCACAGAAGCCCAGAATCAAAACACAGCTCTGTTTTAGAGGTTTAAATGTTTTAGACTGCTCTGTGTCCGACATATTTCAATGGAAAGCAAAGCTGAAGGACGACAAGGACAGAATAAGGTCTCTGCAGCTTCTGCCTGATTGCTAAAAGTTTAACTGTGTTTTCCAGAAGAAGCCTCAGAGGAGACGTCTGTGTGGCCTCGTTGGAGCTAAATGTATTCAGGAAGGTTGTTTTAAAGCAGAGCAGACAGTGCAGAGTCCCAGCAGGGAAGACGGAGACAGGACACGCTGGCGGCGAGAAGACGAGGCCTCACAGGGGGACACAGAGGACCTCAGGTCAAAAACTTTCTGCGTTTTCAGCAGATCTTTTTATTTCAACCTTCAGTATTCAGAGACAGCATCCAGTAAAAGGACGTGTCCGTTATTTATCAGGTTAAAGTCAAAAATCTGACCCGGACAGGATAACAGCAATCACACAAATACAACAGACACACACAGCAGTGAACACAACATCCAGATAAGTATTGGGACAGCGACACATGCTGTGTGGTTTAGCCTCTGTACACCCCCACCGTTGATTTGAAATCAAACAGTCGAGATGTGAAGTGCAGACTTTCAGCTTTAAATCAAGGGGTTGAACATTAAGTGTTTAGGAATTACAGATTTTTATACACAGGCCCATTTTCAGAGGCTCAGAGGCCAGCTGAGACCTGTTCCCTCCTTATTCCACGGCAAATTAAACAGATAAAAGATCTGCTGTTGGTTTGTATTTGGTATCTTTTCACAGGAACTCTCAATATGAGGTCCTGAGAGATGTAGATGAAAATGAGGGAGGCCATAAAGCTATCAGAGAGACAGCAGAAGCTTCAGGAGCAGCCAAATCAACAGTCTGCTACAGTGAACATTTTCTAAAATACTGTGAGAGCGAAGGCTGTGCTGACGATGGTTTCTGCACATGTGCGTACACAGATAACGAGGAAGCAGCTCAAGCAGAGATTCATGTATAAAAAGCCTCCAGTGGGAAAGTGTGCAGACACACAGAGAGACAAACAGCCTGTAATAAACATGAGGCCGATGGCAGATTGTGTCTGACCTCTGCAGGTTTTAGTCAGGCACGTTCATGAAGAGCAGATCAAAGGCAGAAATCAAGTGTTTGACCTGGAGAGAGAAACACAAGCTTTTTAAATTCTGATCATCTGTCGCTCACATGAATTCAGACTCTGCATGAAGCTCTGTGTGAGGACGGTCAAGGTCATTTCCGTGGAGAGGATCTGTGTTTCGTTACAGCAGAGTTTCATCAGAGCGGAGGAAGCAGCAGAGGGAAATAAAACAGCTCGGAGGTAAACTGTTCTGACAGAGCTGAGAAAACACTCAGAGCGCCTCTGATGCACGGCATGTCTGCTGTAACGCAGGGCGACTGCACGAGCTGTGAGAGAGAGACGGTGACTTACAGTGTCCTGAAAGTGTTAGCGGTTCTGTTTCCAGACCATTCAGACTTTCATCTCCTGCTTTAACTGCTCCTCTTTTTCATCTATCTGGGCCTAAATTATTAACGGGGATGAAAATATTTGGAATCGAACGCTGTAACCATCTGCAGAGTGATCCACCGGGGGATTATCAGCGTTCAAATGCTGGTTTCGCCTCCAACAGGCTCACATTGTGATTCTGAGAGTCTCCGGTTGCTTCAGATTTTATGTTGTGGGGTTCAGCAGCAGACTTTCTCCTCTGGAGACATCCTGCTCTGACACGGCGCTCTGTGAAACACAGTGTGGGTTTTTGTAGAACAACCAGCCACAGCTTCAACGTGTCCCAGACAACAAAAATGCCCTGAAGCTAAAACTCAAACATGTGACTCATAACACTTTTTACATTTTTACTCATATTCCTACTTTAAAATAAAAATACAAACAAATCACAGTCACATTCCTGTATATAAAGACGGGCGTAGCTTCAGGTTCTGTAAAGTGAACCCAATGCTGAAGAAGCTTAAACCTGCATTCTCTCTGATGTCCAGCAGGGGGCGACCGCTCTGGTCTGATTGTATAGAAGTCTGTGAGAAAATGAGCTTCCTGGTCAGCTGATCTCTGAGCTCAGTAAATACTTTCCTGATGAGTTTCTGGTCTCAGTCGCTGCTTTTAATTTTATTGAATAAAACATGAAGCTCATTTTGGAAATTATGGTTCCATTAGAGTCAGAAAGGAGCGGGAAGCTAACAAGTCGCTAACATATGAGCGTGCAGTGTCCTGCAGTTTCTCACTCAGATCCAAACCACACACATTGTGTCCAGTTTCAGGAAGCTAAGAGGCTAAAATCGGGATTTCACGAGCTGGTGGGTGATGTCACAGCATTACATCCATCTTTTATACACTCAGGTCAACACGTTCTCACCCCGGCACATCAAATAACAATAATTTACACACAGGTTGAGGTCTTTTAGTGTTGGTGCCTTGACACTTGACAGTCAGAAGATAGCAGCCCCAGTTTGGAGCCCTTTAATTTGGAGATTTATGTTTAGTTCTTTTTTCTTTTTCTTGCTCTTTAATTTTATTTTCACTTGTTGGTTAGATTTAGGCACCAAAAACTACTCGGTTAGGTTTGGAAAAGTTGGTGGTTTGGGTTAAAAGATGCCTGCTGACTGGCATCTTTTAACCCTGCTGACTGAAAAATGCCAAACTGGGAGAGAGACACTGTGGACGCCGTAAGCCACCAAAGGACGCCCTGTACTCTGCTGCTCTCTGCGCTGTCGTCATGCAGAGATCGAAGGAACGCTTTAAGGTCCTCAGAGAAAAAAGCTGGGAGTGCTTTTGAGTCTGCCTATGGATTTGTGGAGGTAAGTTGTCCAGTTTGTCCAGGACTGCTTGGCGCAGTTGGTTCATCGTAAGAGCAAAAATAAGTCTGAGAGAACCTAAAACTTCATCTCAGGATCTGCAGGTAACTCTGAGGTGCAGGTCCTCCCATGCCCCCCATGCAGGTCCAGCACCAGCCTGAATGGGAGGCATGTCGGGAAAAAGCCTTTACTGTCCAAAAAAAACAGCAGCTGTACCTTTAGCTAGCAGACACACTGTGTGACAAACTGCACAGAAACAGTAACAACAGCAGCTTTACTGACATCTGCACCATGAACGCATCACAGCAATGAATGAAAACAGTGTGTAAGCAGGCTGTGTGTCATTATTTTATTATTACTGAGCAAGTGTCTCCATGGCATCAGCCAGAAGCAACGCCAGGCTGCAGAACATGAAAAATGAGCTCACTCAGCAGTAATATGCATTAACCTGCCTGTCAGATTTAATTGCTTACTAACTGAAGGTGCCAGGACACTTTAACCCCTGACTAAAACTACAGTAATAAAAATCAAGACACGAACCAAAACCCAGGATGCAAAACTGGACTAGACTAATCAAAAGGTAAAAACAGGAAGTAAAGCTTAAAATCTAGTTCAATAAAATAAATCAAAACAGGAACCCAGAAATCTAAACTCAGCCCAACAATAATCAGAAACTCAGAGCAGAAAACACTTATTAATGAGCATGAGCCTCCAAACTACCTCCAAACCCTGGAACCACAAGAGAAACAGGTTAGAAACCCTCAAACATGGAAACCGAAGGGGGTTTACAGGAAGAGTGGACAAAGATTTCAGCAAACTGAAGTCAGAAACTGCAGATCACAACGTGCTGACGGGGGAAAAGTAGCCTCTGATGCCAGAGGTCCACTCTGTTCTCCACAGACGAACGGACTGATGAAGCTCATTTCCCTGTGGCGCTTTATTTGGAGGCTTCAAGGAGTTCAGATACATCAGAAGAGTAAATGTTTGTTCACGTCTCCAGCCTGACCTGCAGGTGACACCGTCACGTCTGTTTTTAGCCTCGTTAACACTGATTTGTTTCACACGTCTCATGTCGGCTTCAGGTGATGTGATGAAGGAAAGGTGGAAAAAAAACCAGTGAGATCATCCACCCAGCAGCATCTGGCTCCTCTGAGCCGTTTGTGTCAATTTTTACAGAGAAACATTCGCTTCACATGCAGCTCGTGGTTTAGATTTCTCTTTAACTCTCAGCTCGCTATCTGCAGCCTCTTTATAAAGAGCGATGTGTGGTGAGGAACCCTGTGACCTCTGACCTCCTGGAAACTCTGCATGATGCTGCTGATGTTTCCTCTCACTCTGCTCTCGGTCTTTCTCTCTCCATTTTCCTCCTTAAACGCCTGAAATGCAAATGTGATGTTCCAGTTTCTGTGCCGCTGTGCAGCCGCGGGCATCAAACCCAGAATCCAGGTCAGCGATGAAGGCAGCCAGGCAGGAAATCATCTGATCTCTACCTGTGCTGCAGAAGAACACCCCTCCATCAGGGTGTCCTCGATAACACGGCAGCTTTACGAGGGAGGACGCTGAAATAATCTCACATTAACGTGTTCAGACTACAACAATCCCCACCTGACCTTACAGAGGACCTATGCTCTGCTTTGATTTGTACTTCCTGTCATGTGTTACAGCATCTGATGTGCATATTAAACATGGACACAGTTTCAGAAAGGTAATCCCTGTCAGACAAAAGCTCAGACTGTAGCCAGCTCTGAATACTCAGCTTCCAACATTTATTTAACTTTCACCATGAGATGACATCAGCTCGTCACAGTGGCGTCCTACAGCTTCAGACGCGCTGTATCGAAGACGTTTGAAGACCTTAAAGCCACTTGGAATGAAATTTAAGACCAGATTTAAGTGAAAAGTGCATCATTTATATAACAGGACCTTTTGGAAGGTTTCAAGATCTAAAAATAATGTTGCAGATGAGAAAAATGTGCGCTGAGGAGGGTTCAGCTCGAAGTGTTTATGATGATGATGGGTCAGGTGAGTCTCGTAGATAATGCAGCCCAAAACAATCAGGGCTAAGCTTGTAAAAGAACATGCTGAGGAGAGCAGAGGACAGCAGCTGATGCAGAGACAGAAACGTCCTGACAGCAGCTTTAAACACACTCGCTGTTTGAATTCAGGCCTTCAGGCGTCACTGTGATATTTGAAGGGACCGCTGTGACCTCAGCAGTGCGGCGGCCTGGAAACAGGAAACAGCAGGGTACCTTCTGAGCAGAAGGAGCCTGCAGGCTCCTCCTGCTGCAGCCACTGATGCATGCACGTGTCCTCAGTGAGACGGCGTCTTCAGGTGCTGCTCGGAGGTCGGACATGTCACAGCAAACAGGTGAACGTGTCAAAGCGAGTCAAATGCACGACTGACCCCATGCCATTTCAACGACTGACCTTTTTAGTTTCCACCAGTCACTGAGCTTGATGTGTGATCATTAACGTTCCTATGAGCAATAAAACTGGATCTTCTGTCACATCAGAAAGCTGCTGCTTCCACTTTAACGTCTGCAGCTGCTGACAGTCGATTAAATTAAATAAAAACCATAAAAACCATCCAATGACAGCTGAGTTCATAGCTCAGAGCTGCTGTGTTTGATCTTATGAAACTGCTCAGGTGTTCCTGAGTCTTCTTCTGTAGTAAGTACACCTGCCGTCGGCTCTGACCTGCAAACGTTCCCACGCTGAACAACCGTCAGCTGGCCGTCTTTTCTCCGCGTCCAGACGTGGTCAGAAAATTCATCCAAACTGAAAGCCTCCGTCTGCTGTTCCTGTCACGCTTTCTATCAACGGGACATTTGTGTGCAGGAACTTTTTATACTGAAACAAACAAAATGTTCTCAGAGATAATGCACCTCCTGACCTCCTGGCCTTTTGGTCTGCAGACTTACTTCAGTGATTGAACTGATAAACACAAAACAGGAAACAGGCTGTCAGAAACCAAACTCTGGGTCCAGAGAGGTGAACACAGGACGTTCACCCTGCAGCAAATGAGACAGCATTTAAATGTAAATGGCAGAAATGTGTTGTTTATCTTTTAAAAATGGCCGCGCAGCAGTGCCAGTGTGTGCACGTGGAGCGGGCCGTTTCATAACCAATGAGAAGTTGGTGACCGCCTGGCAACCACTGGTTGCTAGAGAGAAATGAGTATTCCCCGGCCAGGTGGTGAGTGTTTGCAGGAGGTTACAGACTGTCGCTGAGTGAAATCAGTCACATCGACACTGACTCTTCGCCTTCAGAGTAAAACTGTGGCCCAACTTTTACTTTGAAGTTTGTGTCACACTTTTTCAAGTTTCAGTGCTGCATTAATTAGCCAGTGTTTGCAGACATGTTGGTGCTTTCCACGCAAACTGCAGCATTCTGCAGGGGACTTGCTGACCGGTCTCTAGACCTGTGTGACTGAGACCACAGAGACCAGTTTGGACTGGAGAGGTGACGTTAACGTTTCCAGCTCGTTTGCTGGGATTTTGACTTGTTGCACCTGTCATCATGTTCTCTGAAATCTGCAGTAACTTCACACAGCTGGCATCAAACTGACTTTGTAACCTGCCGCAGGTGAAACACTCAGACGTCTTCGTTCTCCCGTCCAGCTCCTCGGAGTAAAGCTCAGGTTCAGGATAACATGGGAGTCTGCATGGAGTTGTGTCGTTACAATCGGTGTAAATAAAGCTAAATACAAAGGTTTTACAGAGGCAGGAAACAGAGTCAGCTGACTGTTGTAAGCATGAGACTCAGAGTTTATAATGTGATGGAGATTTCAGGTTTTAAACACAGCAAAGCAGAAGAAACATCAAAAATACCTGCTTTAGTTTAACTTCACTGTCACTGAAAATGCTTTATTGATCACCATATGATGATGATTAGAACATTTTTAAAGGAAGAAGGTAAGAACAAAGACGAGCTTCAGTAAAACTTTTATTGTGTCTGTTGGAAACGTGTGAATGTAACTGAACAGATAAAATCACTGATTTAATGCTGAATTTATGATTAGATAAGATAAACTCAACAGCCAATCAAACTGCAACGTGGGCGCCAGCGGCGTGTCTGTGTGAAGGCGCTGATCTGGAGTCAGGTCGTCGTCAGAGTAGAACCACAGAGGAAGACGTCTGCTTCCTCCTCCTCCTCCTCTGAATATTTCACCTTTTTTCCAGCAGAGCAGGACCCTGAAGGCTCCTGACTTATTAAAGCGTCTGCAGACAAAGTCAACAGCTGAGGAGCTTCAGGAATCCGTTACAGTAGGAACAAATCCAACAGACCCAGCTGCACGTGTGCTTTAACGCGTGCAGAGGTTTAGAATCAGATCTCAGAGGGGCCGTGTTACGGTTCTCAGGTTTGGGTCATTTTTATAGTTTTCCTCCTTGTTTTTAGTGCCTGTCCTTCTGTTTTTCCCCACTCGTGGCCACTTCATATCTCCGTTTCAGTCTTGTCCTGTTTTATTTTGGGATGTGGAGTAATATTCAGAGAAAAAAAAATCATTTGCAATTAAAGTGGTAAATCCTCCCCCGTTGCAGGTCTCGGTCTCTCGATCCTACCACCACAGTTCCTCTCCGCCGCTGCTCCGCGTGCTCGCCCTCTCTCGCCCGTGCAGCCTCATCATCTCCAGCATGCTCCGGGCGTAGGCATCCCTAAGGTTCACGCCCGGCCCCGCCTCCCCCACCGAGCCACGGGCCAGCCTCTTCAGCATCTCACTGTGCCGCATCGCCGCCTCCTTCATCTTCAGGGTGAAGTAGCAGGCGGAGAAGCGGTCGTTGATGATGGCGATGGGGAGCGCCAGGATGAGGATCCCGGACAGGATGCAGAGGAAGGCCAGCACCTTCCCCACCGCCGTGTCGGGCCGGACGTCCCCGTAGCCCACCGTGGTCATGGAGGTGGTCGCCCACCACCAGGCAGCAGGAACACTGGTGAAGGTGGTGGAAGGAAGGTCGTGTTCCAGGGCGAAGACTGCAGTGGCGAAGATGGAGATGCCCACACCAAGGAAGAGGAGCAGGAGGCCGACTTCCTCGTAGCACTGAGCGATGGTCATCCCAAGAGACTTGAGTCCTGGAAGGAAACGAGGACAGACGAAGGTCAGAAACACAAACAGGGAAACGCTCTCTTTCTAAAACCGTCACTGGTTCATTGGCTCGGATGACGTCAGCTTTTGTCCACATGCAGTCTGAACGTCTTATTTTAGTTCAAACTAAGTCGTGGGTGAATAATTTCACCGGCCCTTCATTTGGTTTTCGTGTCCTCCCCCCTCAGGGTCTGAAAATAACGAGCGGCCGAAAGACGGAAATTGTAAACACGCCCCCACGTGAGCCGCTTGCAGGGCCGGCGTTCACGCCCCAAACGCTTTAAGCATGAAGAGGTTTTTGTGCAGAGAGTTTAGATCCTCGCAGAGCGCTGCTGCTTTCTTTTGCGAATAAAGAAAAACTACTTCTGGCACGTGTTGGGTGTCAGATCTCCACGTTTGAAGCTGTCACTTCATGTTGGTCAGCATTGGCGCGTTGTTCATACGCCTGAGTACCTCGAGCCTCGGTCCTTTGTTTCAGTTCCTGTTTGTTTCCTGGTTACGAGTTTTTAGTCTAAGTTCCTTGTGTTA
The DNA here is from genome assembly GCA_015106735.1 of Paratilapia polleni. Taxonomy (NCBI): domain Eukaryota; kingdom Metazoa; phylum Chordata; class Actinopteri; order Cichliformes; family Cichlidae; genus Paratilapia; species Paratilapia polleni. The sequence continues at coordinate 6,869 of VUQI01038129.1, read as the reverse complement.
TTTTCTTAGTCTTGGTTGGTTTGTAACTTTCTTTGTCTGAGTCCTGTATTCGGGTCCTGTTTCCAGCCAGGCCGTCGGAGTTTGGGCGTTTCTCTGAGTTTTGGATTTTATTGAGTTTCAGGTTTTTTTTAATATGTTTTTGGTATTTGAAGTTTTTATGTGTGTTTAATTTCTGGATTTCTTCATTGTTCTCGTAGACTGAGTTTTAATTCTTGTGATATTATTGTGTCTTTAGTTCATGTCTTGATAAAAGTTTTACTTCCCTCCTTGTTTACCTGTTTGTTCCTCCTTCTGTCTGTGCCTCTGTCTCTTATCATGGTCAGGTCTTCTTGTCTCTTGGTTACTTCCTGTTTTACTTTGACGGTTGGTTTTTGGTTGCGTCTCCTCACAGTTTTACTTTGTCAGCCCCACCCTGATTATCTTCAGCTGTGTCTCATTCCTGTCCTGCTGGTCACTGCCTGATTAGTCCTCAGTGTGTATAGTCCTGTCTTCCCTCTTTCCTTTGCTAAGACGTCTGTTCCTGCTCTCCTTGTTTCTGATTACTCCTCACGTCTATTTCTGGACCTCTGTCCTGCTCCCCTGTTGGACCGTGCTTTAGGACCGTGGTTTGCCTGAGTTTGCACCTTACCATCCTCAGCTTTCAGCTGAGGATTGTGACATATTAAAAGTACAGCAGTCACTATGTGTTCCTGGTAAGTTAATCAGATCTCTCTGGGCTCAGCTAAGGTTTAGATATAAAAATATGGGCAGGCCAACCAATCAGCAGCCTCCGGGGCTGAAAAACAAAGCCACCCAGGAAAAACCCGCACTTCTTGTCAGTCGGATTTCCTGAAGTAGAAAGTCGGTTGCCTTTGTGTCTTCATGTGAGTTTGAGTTTGAATGTGAAAATGTCATGAAGATGTTTCACTGTACCATTCAGTGTTAAAACGTGTCGATGGCTGTTTCTAATGACCTGATTCTGTTGCAGGATTTCTGCTGATAACTTTTCCACTGACTCTGGGTCAGTCTGCATGGAGGGTAATCAGCAGCTACAACCTGAGACAATTTAAATACGAGCAAAAACTGGATCTGCTACACATGAATTTGTTCAGTTAAATTTTTTATATTTACTTTTATCTTCAGTTTTCTTGGGTGTAACAACATAACTTGACAACTTGTGAACCAAAATGTTCTGACTTTCTGAAATGTTTGTCCAAACTGAGTGGGTGGTAACAGTCTAAGCAGAGACTCCCAGGCCGCCCTTTCCCAGCCACCTCCTCCACCTCTTCTGGGGGGGGACACCAAGGTTTTCCCAAACCAGCAAAGAGACATAATCTCTCCAGCGTCTCCTGGGTCTGCCTCGGGGCCTCCTCCCAGTTGGATAGAAACGCCTCACCTTGGAGGCATCCAAGAGGCATCCTGGTCAGATGCTGAACCACCTCAGCTGGCTCCTTTCAATGTGAACCCCTCTGAAGATCAGGCACCCAGCAACCTAGCCTGGATCAGTGATACCGGGGCCCCACACCGGAGCCAGGCCTGGGGGAGGAGCTCATTGGAGATCACCTGGTGGCCCTACCTTAGCCAGGTGCGGTCCACCCCCACAGGAGGAGCTGAGGTGTTATGGTGCTCTATGGATTGGGCAACAGTCAGAGATGGAGGCCATGGCGGTGTGATCTTTGGCTCAGATATTCACTTTCCTGATTATTCTGACGTGAATGCACAGTAAGTAAGTAAAGAGATGCCGTTCTGTATCACTGAGTCTGGGTTTAGACACTTCAGGAGTGAGAGCTCACTGCTGTGGACGTCGCAGGTTTATCAGCCGTGGTTCGTGTCTCGTTTGGACCTTTGAGTTTTGGTTTTTCCACTCGCAGGTTAGTTTTAGGAGGAGACGATGGTTTGCATGCCATGAAGAGGCACCAAAGGAAACCTGAGCCAGCCACTCTGACAAATCTGCCATTTGACTGTGAAACTGTTCATCCAGCAGACTGCTGTTAATAAACTTCAGTTGTCATAATTACACATTACAATTGTAACCTATTTTTCTCTCATTTTTACATCCTAACTTCAATGTTTGGCTTTGTCTCTATTATTTATTAAAACGATTTCCCCGCGGAGATTATTAAAGTTTTTCTTTTTTTCTCCCTCCCTCTCTCCTTTTATTATTCATGAGTGGAGTCCGGGGATGATCATCCTTCCCAAAATCACTCAGATCAAAGCGTTCATACGTCCCAGTCTGACACGCTCGTGTTCGTATAATCACGCTTTCTCTCTCCTCCCTCCGTCTGCTGAAAGGATTTGCCAAAATGTGAATCTATATATAAATTTTTTTTTCTCTTTGTTGTCCTTGGAAAACCTGCCGGCTGTAATCTCACAGCAGCAGTTTGTCTCTGACAAGATTTTCAATTTCTTCTTCTCTCCCTGGATGTTCGCATCATGTTTTAAATCCCCTGACAGATCGGGAACGTGTGGAGGGAAAATTCAGTCGACTGCTTCCAGCGACACATTTCAGCTGGTCAGAGAGGGCTGACACCTCAGAGGTTTCATCACATCTACTGATATGTTCTTTTCTTTTAGGGAAACAGTTAGATTTTACATGTATCCATGTTTTAGGGGAACGGGTCGACTGAATAAATCCTGCTTTCAGCATCGTGCACTGGTTTCATGCAGCAGACTGAGAGCATCCTGCACAGCAGTTTAAAACCAACATCAAGAAATGAACAGGAGAGTTCATGTGCAGCTGCACATGTTTTGACAAAATGACAAATATTTAATGGATTTCAGGTTCTTATGTGCTGCTTTTTTAAATATACATTTTCATGTCTAAATGTGGTGTCTGAAGGTTCTCAGTCATCCAAGTCAGGGTAGCTTTAAGCACGTGAAACAAACACAATTGGATTTCTTTTTTAGGTTCTTGAAGATGTTGCACCTCACATGCAAGACTCATCAGTTCTAAAGTAACTGATGGAGAGTCCCAGGTATTTGACCCCTGGTGGGGTTGTGCCCCGGAGGTGGTCCTGAAAGTCGTTGATCCAGGATTATGTGACCCTTAATGACTCACATGAGCCAAGGTGTGGGTCGTTATGTCAGAGTGGCGAAGGTGTGAATCCTTTGTGAGACATTGCCCCAGCCCACTATAATGTGAATTATTAAGGTCACATGGTTCAAGGTGTGAATGGAAGTTAAATCACCTGGGAAGGATATCAGCACTGTGTTATAGGTGGCTGATAGCTGGTGTCATAGGCCACCACCGCTGTTCGATGACGGTCGTTCACAGTGGACGTAGATGGCCTCCTTTACTCCATTCTCAAACATCAGCATCCTCAAAAGACTGTCTTGTCAACAGAATCAGAGTCAGCTGTACATCTGCACTTAAAGTAGAAAGGACACTCCTTGAGGATGTTAATGTTGACATTTTGGAGAGAGAAGACGATAGTTTCAGGGAGGAGTAAAGGAGGCCATCTACCTCCACTGCGTTTCCACCATCACTGGAAACTGACCCACTCAAAAGCGTAGGTGCTGCGGTGTATTTCTAAAGCAGGAAAGGTCAGTTCTGTACAATACTGCTTCAAGTAACTCATAAATAATTTAAAATCGAATGGTTACGTTGTAATTAATCCAATCTTTGCTTAAACACTTCAGTCTTTTCCAGTTTTGCACCAACCCACTGACTATAATGATAAGGCAGAGGACTTGGAGAAGTCAGAGATGTTAAACTATGTGAAATATTCATTTTAAGATGACCATGGGAGACAGACTGGTCCGTCTTAGTTGAAATCTGCACTAAAAAGACTTGTTTTTGCCTATTCACTCCCAGAACAAAAAGTCCTTCTGAACCCGAGTTTCTCATAGAGTGAAGAGTATAATTCCTGTTGTTAAGATGTTTTTACCTGTCGAGTGTCTTCCCAGCTTCAGCATGCGGAGGGACCTCAGAAGGCGAAGGACCTGCACCACACGGCCCATGTTCTCCAGCTCGGTGGATCCTCCGTGGAGACTCTCCACCGCCAGCGTCACGTAGAAGGGGAGGATAGCCAGCAGGTCAATCACGTTGGGAATGCTCCGGCTGAACCGGCATTTATCTCTGACGCAGAGAAACCGAAGCGTCAGCTCGACCGTGAACCACACCACGCACACATACTCCAGGGCATCGAACAGCAGTGGTGCACCAATGCCGAGGCTGCTCGCTCCAAAGTCTTCACCCAAGTCCAGGGAGATAAGCACCATGTTGATGACCGACAACACCACGAAGAAGACCGACAGCGACCCGAAGGTCTGAGCGGCACATGATGACTCGGGTTTCTCAAGAATGTCCCAGAGGTGGCGGCGGAATGTTGGGCAGGCAGCACCCACAAAGTCCTCGTCCCCATCAACGGCCTCGAGCTCTCGCTGTACTTCGAGGCTCTCCTTCTGCTCCTTGCGGCGGTAGTAGCGCTCACGGCAGCAGGAGTTGATGCAAAGCTCGTCGATTCCCCAGTACTCGATCTCCTGCAGGAAGGAGATCTCACACAGCTCCTCCATGACGTGCAGGTGACCCGTCCGGTAGTAGTTCATCACATACCTGGCAACAAATACAAAGACACAGGTAGATTCAGTCTGCATGACTCTGACTAAAGAGGTAGTTCTTGAGCTGCACGAGGCAAACAGACACCAGACATCCAGAGTCCTGGTTCAGCGCCGTTTATGGTGATCTGTCTACATGAAGAAGCCCGACTATATCTCAGTGTGGTCGCTCTTTGGGGGAATGGTACAGCAGCATTTAAAAGGTGGACTTTAGCTTCTAGGTCTAAAAAGTGCCTTAAACCTGCAGTCTCTCTAATGTCCAGCAGGGGGCGACTTCTCTGATTGCATGGCAGTCTATGAGAAATGAGCCTCCTGCTCAGCTGATCTCTGAGCTCAGTAAACACCTTCCTGAGTTTATGGTCGCTGGTTTCAAGTCTTATTGAATAAAATATGATGTTTATTTGGTAAATTGTGGTCCCATTAGAGTCACAGAGGAGCAGGAAGCAGGGGAAGCTCATTAGCTAATTACTTGTGATTGACAAACTGTTAGCCAATAAGCATCCACTGTCCAAGTTTCTAATATCAATAATCAAACATCATTTTTACACTGTGATTGGACGCCTGTGTGGAGAGAAGGAGCCGAACTTCTTCCTCAGTTTGATAATTTCTTTTTTTAAAATTGAAGTATTTCTTTGAAAATGTTCATTATTGCCACCTCATAAAAACTGCAGTGTATGCTGTCTCTGTCTGCCTTTAAAAATATTTACTTTCATAAACTTTTAAACCCTTTTGATCTGAACCACGCATCATGAGATAAAAAGGAAAGAATAGCTCCACTTTTCATGTGATTAGTCTGTTTAATCATCTCAAACAGCATCAAATATTTACGTCTTTCTCTGTCTCGTTAAGCTGCCGTCCGTCACCATCTGAGCGGCGCCTGATGAAGTCATGAGGCTCGCTGCTCGTCATCAGTGCTGATGTGAAGCTGCTCACACAGACAATAGAAGCTAATTTACTGCAAACTGAACCCATCACCCGCTGCTAAACGACCAGACCAGCACTTCATCTGGACCAGTTCTGATGGAGCTGAACCCGACTGAGCATGCTGGTTTTTCAAGTCTTCACACTTATTAATCTATATCGAGGTCATCTTCACCTGAACGCAGACCAGTCAGGTGTGAATTAAAGGTGCCTCTGATGTCACGTCAGTGTTTCCTTCACATATTTAACAGAAAGACTTCAGTTTGTGTGGATTTGTTTCTCCTGACCCAAAGGATAAAAGCTCGCTCTTTATGCTGCATGTTACCGGTAAGCTGGTGTCTCAGGATTTTTAAAGGTTTTGGACTTCTGTTCTTTAATCTGCTTCCTTCTCCACACAGGAATAACGTGTTTAAAAGATGACTTTTTATTTGCCAGAGGCTGAAACAAAAAGGTGAACGGTGAGAACAGCAGCACTTTATAATACAGCCCACGACTTGTGGAGTAAATTCCCATCATTTCCCATCTAATTCTCCTGAATTTTAATTTTCATTCTTACCAGTTGGTAATGAAACTTAAAATCTAGGTTCAGTAGAGCAAAAGAACAAGAAGTTTTAAAGGAAAGCTTAAAGAAATACACCACTATTAGTGTAATTATTACCTTTGTAATATTATAAAAGGAGGGATACACAAATTATACTGTATTTTTGTGTAATAAGTAGCTTCAGGGTATTTTAGAGGAAAAGACTGTTTACTCTGTAGTTAACTATTAATATTAGGGCTGGGGGCTGTATTATAGAGTGAAAGGGAAACAAAGGGTATCTTAGTGAACTACAACCAAACTAAAAGCTTAAACTAGATGTTCAAGACTTATTGCTGAAATAAAGATTAAAAACTAGACTTTAGAAAAAACAAAGCTAACTCAGAAAATATTTAGGGCTTGCAAAACTAATTAAAAAAATAATCATAATGATTCATCCAAAGAGCCAGGCTGAAGTTTGCAAAAGACCATAAGGATTGGACCATAGGAGACTGGAGTAAAGTCATCTTCTCTGATGAGTCTAATTTCCAGCTTTGTCCAACAGCTGGTCGTCTAATGGTTAGACGGAGACCTGGAGAGGCCTACAAGCCACAATGTCTCGCACCCACTGTGAAATTTGGTGGAGGATCGGTGATGATCTGGGGATGCTTCAGTAAGGCTGGAGTCAGGCAGATTCGTCTTTGCGAAGGACGCATGAATCAAGCCACGTACAAGGTTATCCTGGAAGAAAACTTGCTGCCTTCTGCTCTGACAATGTTCCCCAACTCTGAGGATTGGTTTTTCCAGCAGGACAATGCTCCATGTCACACAGCTAGGTCCATCAAGGTGTGGATGAAGGACCACCAGATCAAGACCTTGTCATGGCCAGCCCAAT
>VUQI01038128.1:75199-104916 GCA_015106735.1 Paratilapia polleni | reverse complement strand
GGCTTAAAACTTTCCTTTTTGATAGAGTTTATAGTTAGGGCTGGATCATTTGACCCTGAACCATCCCTTAGTTAAGCTGCAATAGGCTTAGGCTGCTGGGGGCTTCCCATGACGCACTGAGCACTTCCTCTTCCTCACTTCCTTTCACTCTCCATGTGTTTGTACACCACTTGCATTTAATCATTAGCTATTATTAACCCTGTCTCTCTCCTATAGGTGTGTCTTTTGTCCTGTCTCCCTCTGCTCTCTTCTGTTTCTCCTCACCCCCAACCGGTCGCAGCAGATGGCTGCCCCTCCCTGAGCCTGGTTCTGCCGGAGGTTTCTTCCTGTTAAAAGGGAGTTTTTCCTTCCCACTGTTGCCAAGTGCTTGCTCATAGGGGGTCGTCTGATTGTTGGGGTTTTCTGTCTAATTTGTAGGGTCTTTACCCTAAAATATAAAGCGCCTTGAGGCGACTGTTGTTGTGATTTGGCGCTATATAAATAAAATTGAATTGAATTGAATTGAAGAGTCAATCTGCCAAATCTGACCACACATGGGGTTGAAGACAAGGCTGGGTAGCAATAAAGATCACAATATTGTTCATAAATATTTCATGTGATACCCCTATCTTAATTTAGTGCAACATTTTGATAAGGGTTCACTGCAGCATTATACTTTAAGATCAGAGATTTAGAAAATGCTAAAATGACATATATAGCTGTCTTTGTATGTATAATATATTCTGCTGCACCAGTATTTCTACTTCAGTGATACATGCCACTGATAGACTCAGCTAGACAGGCAGTCGATACACTTCACAAAGAATGAGTGTTAAGATTGTGCATGTATTGAACACATGATTTGCCCTCATCCCTACTTTTATTTCTGGCACTGCTATGTCTTAGCTGGTCCCTGCATGTCAATAATTAAAAGATACTCCCCAAAAATTCTTTCCCAAATCTCCTAATAAGGTACCCTGCAGCAACATTCACTGTGAAAAGGAAAAGTGTCAACATGTGTCTCCTACTACACCAAAACATACGTAGCAAAAGCAAAGATTTGGCTCTAGTAACAATTTTGTTTCTGAATTAGAAATTTAGGGTCTAACTTGAACCATCCAAAGAAAAACGTTTTCCTCAAAGAGTCCCTTTCACGGCAGTTAGGAGAAGCTTTCTTTTAATATTTAAGTTTACATGTAGAAACCAGAAAAAAGGATGGGACTGTAGACTACTGACCCATCTCAATGTGTCTCACATTCTGTTCCTGTATGTGTCATGGCACAACACGCTATAATATCCTATAACATCAACAATAATGCCGTTACCTTCGGCACTGCGGTTATCATACAGTATTTGATTAAAAGCAGCTCAATTAAGGTCATCCAACCCTCAATGTTGAAGTCACCTACCCACCTAAAAGAAGAAGAGTAACTTTAAGTGTAGGAGTCACAACTAAGACAGAAATGGAAAAAAAATCTCATATAATACAGGCCAAAAGCAATGGTGGGAGCGAGGGTACACTTGTATTGCTGCTGTTGTCCCCACATTACATGAAGACTTGTTAAGTGGTTAGGCTTAGGGTTAGGCTTTGGTAAGTAGTGATTAAGGGTAGGGCAAGTCTCCAGGAAATTAATAAAAGTCGATGTCCTGTCCTCTGAAATGATGAAAGCATTACTATGCCTTTGTCTATGTGTGTGCTTGAAAGTGAATATCACCACACACTCACACTTGGGTTTCGGCCATGGATCATTTCAAGACGATGAAGGTGAGTGCAGTGAAGTGGACAGGAGAAATAAGACCAGATTAAACCTGAAAACGTTTCTGCAACTCTTCATTTAGAGATATACTAAGCGTGCACTGTCAAGCCCCAGGCTCAATATTCAAACAAGTCTCACTTAGTCTGTCTCACCACAAACTAGTGGTATGTAAATACGCCTGATGTAAATAGTTTTTGAGTAGAAATTAAAATCCAATTAAGTGAAATGGGTTGTTGACCATCCCTCTGTTAGGGAAAATTCTGTACGCATTGAACTTATAAAACTATTATGCAAAAATCACTTCTTCTCCATGTAATTTTCAGCACAGATTCAGCTGCAAATATGAATCATTACCCACCCCTTATGGACTGAGAGAGAGAGAGAGAGAGAGAGAGAGAGAGAGACAGAGAGTGAGTCCTCATATCATTGCCATAAAATTATTATTCAGGAGTGTCACTTAATGCACTGTATCTACATTTGCTGGCACTAAATGTAAGTTGCAGGGAGCAGTTTCAGACAGTGAGATAAAAATGAATCCTGCTGTGGTTATTAAATTATAAGGATATTAAAACAGCCCTTCAGAGAGATATGAAGTACTGTCTATGGACCAGAGGATTTTAATAACAATAAAATATTGCTTTGGATATTCATAATAAAAATGGCATGATCTTTTCAGGCTGCTTTCTTCCATTTTGAGAATTATTTATTGGTTTCTGGTGTGCTGCAGCTCAATGAAGTGGCATTTTGGAACCAAGCTTTTCTTCTATATCCAATTTACAAAGAATAGCTGCCTTTTCAACATGAGAAAGCCTGCTGATATAAATCCCTGTGTACAATGTGTTTCTTTCTACATAGTGTATTTCTTATGACCTTCCAAACATGTTCAATGTAACAAAAGGTCCAAATAAACAGCCTTTTATGTAAAATTGATGGCCAAAATCCAGCTTTTAGTTCATTCATTGTGTGCACAATTCAGTCAATGTATATCTCTGTGTTCTACTCAAAACCAGACAACCCCACAGGAGCCTGTTTGTAGCCGGAGGTCATCAGTCAGGGATTTCTTGTCTCTTCTAAAGTCAAGGCTAAAGACTAAGTGTGACTGAGCCTCTTCTGTCATGGCCTGGGGGTATCAAACCACCTGTCTTAGAGAACAACTCACTTAATTAGTGATTGTGTTTGCAAGAATGGCAGAGTTCCGATAGCTATGTATATAGCTATGCATGTAAACATGTGCTTTGGCCCCTAAATGATTAGCTATAGCACACATAATTCAGCTGAGAACTTAATTATATTAATATGTTTACTTTTTTTCTAATGTCACCGCTTTGTTTGACATGACTTTGCTTTTTTCTCATTTTTCTTCAAGTTCTTTGTGTTGTCATTATTAGTCAGACAATAAGATGGCTGTCATTTCCATGTTTTATGCCTGAGTTGCCTTAGCTATCAGAAACTGTCCTTACAAAATATTAAGAGTAAGAACACACTAAATCGCTAGGTGAGGAACAAACTTTTCTACTACAATAGCTCTAAGAGAGAAGTGTTACAATAATGCAGGAGTATGCATTTGGTGAGCCAGATTAAGGCAGCTATGGCTCTGGAGGTAAAGCAAGTTGTCCACTGATGGGAAGGTGGGTAGTTTGATTCCATAAACAGAGTGTCTTTGGGCAAAATACCAAACCTCAAAGTTGCCCTGATACATCATCAGTGTGTGTCTAATAGAAAAATGTGCTATATGTGTGGAATAAGCGCTGGGTAAAGTGAACTAATAGGTGAATGTGTGTTATAGTATAAAACATTTTGAGAGAGTGGTGGAAAAGACCAGGAAATTGCTCTATAAATGCAATCCATTTACCATTTCTGCTGTTCTTTCTGTCCGTCTTATTGTTAATATCATTAGTATTTACATGTTTTGCATTCTCATGCATCAAATTAAGATTTTAGATACAACATCTATACTGTACAGGAATGAACTGAAGTTCATTGATGGCATGTGTATTTTTCTTATGGTTTATTTACCCTTTTCAAATATAATACATAGAAACCATAACTCATCCATCTCTTGCTCTGGTACAAAAAACTAAGTGCCTCAGGTGCTTGCTGGTCCTAAACCTGACGTGCTGTTCGATTCCTTGCAAAATGATAAATAAATCAATGAAATTGGGTGTAGACTAACATTAATGTACTTTTGATATTTACAGCTCATTTTAATAAAAAACATTTTAAAATCCATACTAGACAATGTTTCATTGGATAAAAAATGTTTTTCTTTGTTTTTATCTATGTATGTGATACATTTATCTCTTTATGATAAATTTATATGTTTACCAGTAGTAACTACTATATCTTACAACATTTCAGGTTTCTCTACCAAAATTATTGTTCTGCTGTCTATAAAATCCTGTGGATGTCCCAATGAATAGCAGTTGTACAGCTTTGGGAAATCACACACAAACAGAATCAATTTTTGCTCTATGACTGAGAATCAGCAGACTCTCATTTCATTTGTCAAGCAGGATAGCATCCATCGATTGGTAAGTCGTGTGCAGCTGCACCATGACAGGTTTTCAAAGATTGAGTCAGATCCAACTTTGCCTGGGCAAGTCTGCATGCGAGCCTGCGTCTGAGACAAATACCACCATAGCAGTTTCAATTTGATACAGCCCACTTGCTGCTCTTCTTTCTACAATGCTTCTTTTGTAATTTATTTCATTTATTTGAAGTTCTAAGTTGTATTATCACCATTATGTTTATGAAGACTAGGATTATCATGGATTTGATTTTCATTTTGGTTGAATCTGTTTTGAAATAAGCAACAAAAACATTTATTATTCCATATGGACAATGAAAATTGCTGCTTGCACATGTGCATATTGTACATACTTAATATTTATATATCAAACTTGTACATATACCTTGACAGAACACTGTTTTTCTTTTGCATTTCTCAGTATTTCCTCCTGCTAATGCATGTGTATGCTTGTGTCTGCATGTATGCACATGTGTATGTACCTGGTATGATGAAGGTGGGGGTACACTGACCTTTGTCTGATGGATTGTTTTCTCACAAATGAAGACATAAAGGAGGCGGAGTGGGCAATGGGGTTGGCCTTTGTGTGTATGTGTGTGTGCGTGCCCTGTAGAAAAGAGGAAGGGGGTTCTTGGAGTGTGTAGAGATGAGCTTTGCTCTGCCATCTAATTATGTACTCCTCTTTCACCTCCCTCCACTCAGCTCTTCTCCAATACCACATCTCCCCTCTTCTTTTTTTCTTAGCTCTCATTCTGCTGCAGCTCCCAGCTGAGCCACAGGTGGTAGCAATCTCTGTCTGTCCTGCTGCTCTGACTGTATACACACAGAACTGAGAGCTGGAGGGCTGCTGCCCAATAACACAGGCTTACCCCTCAGACAGCACAGCCACACTTAGATGCACATGCCTGCAGGAACAGCACGAACACTCAGACACACGCAAAGAGTTGTGTGCCTGTCCTTATAAAAATAGTGTTCTTGAACACATTGTTTAAAGGTCCAATATGTATGTTTTAAGGGGATTTATTGGCAGACCTGAAATATAGTACTCATTACTGTATGTTCATTTGCACACTATTGTGTTTTTCATTAGCTTAGAATGAGCCCCTTATATTTACGGAGCATGCTCTGTTGGGCATCGTTTTTGCTGTACCCCAGAATGGACAAACCATTATAAAACACTGGCCCTGTGTAATGGCCATTGTTCAACACAATGTTCAAAGTTTCACCAGACAAGATTTTGTTATTTATACTCAGCTTAACAATGCAGAGGGAGAGAAGGGTTCCAATCGCATCTTTGAAGCAGCCTACAAATTTACTAAAAATGAAACCCTTGTGAGACTAAGCTGCAACAAAAGCTTCATGCAAAGACAATCATAAAAAATCTGTTTTCAGACAGAAAAGCAACCAGATTAAACAAAAATCATCAAAACATTTGTATTAAGAGATTATGAAAAGGATAATATTAGCAATTATGGAGTTTAATTAATAAGTGATGGTGACACTATCAGTTTCCTGTAATTTGCATGCAGTTTCTAATCACTTCATGCTCTAAATTTATCTATTGAATGTTATACGTCTGCCTTTCCCGTGCTTTTCTCCAATAGGCTATGTTTTATATGATAAACCAATGAAAAGTGGCTCCATTATCATTAAAAGATGTTTTAGGATATTTTAATTAAATAATCTTTAGATTTATCAAACCATAAATCTAGACAACATGTTATTTAAATATACATAGTTGCTTTTTATTTTTAACTAATATTGCATGCTTTTTTTATTATTATTATTATTATTATCCAATCTATTTCTAACCTGAGTTTACATTTTTGCTGCTTCAAGTCCTGCATAATGCCAGCTCTCAGTAATAACCATATGCAGTTTAAATTACCGTCTCCATACAGTACTGGATCCATTTTGTTATGAGGATTAATTTTCTATTCTCCTGGGAACTTACTCCTTTCTTCCTTTGTTCTTTCCTATTTCCTCTCTATAACACACACAGTTCCCTCTGGAATTAGCTCCCTTTTTATGTGGGCCTGGGTTCATTGTATATGACGGTGGCCTTTCGTTTTGCTAATGTAGGTGATTTTCTTCCCATGAAAGCACTGTAATCCATCTCCTGTTCGCAGGAGGTGGCGATTTATCGTGCGCACTGGGCGTTAACACGCCACAGCTAAGAACAGATGCAGTGCTTTAACAGATAACCGTCTGGAATAAGATGGAGCATTGAGATTAGCTTTGGTGTCAAATAAATTGCATGCTATTTGAGTACATCCGGAGTTCTAAAACACTGTTCTCTGTATCAGATCTGCCGTAGGTTTTGGCATGACAAAGAGTAAATGAAGCGTGGCTTTGCACGGGTTGCTTCCACACGGGACCCTCGGCATGCCTCCTGTTTGACAGTAGAGTCTTCACATACAAGCACATATGCAAACACATTCAACACACACAAACCCACATGTTTTTCTCTCAGTCTTCTTTCTCTGCACATACTTAAACGCTCTCCTCTGTCTGCCTAATATTGCTAATATTTGGTCTTAACTGTTTCATTGAAAACCTACATGTGCAAAGAAATTCATCAGAATTCATTTCCAAAAGACATAGTCTCTTTGGTGAAACCTTTAACTTTTTGGCCTTTCATCAGTGTTTGACAGGCATAACCCAGAGAGCGAAAGCATAACTTTATGCGTTTCTCTGTGAAATTCAATTCCACTCTAATATCCTGGTATTAATGTCTAATTTTCTGCACCATGACCATGTTCACTAGAAAATTCCATTTTTGCCTCAGAATGAAAACATTTAAGACTTCAATTATCTAAAGGGTAATTACAAATGCATGCCTGTAGCTGCATTAATGTTGTAATAAAATGTTTAATGTGGGGAAAAGTGGTTCGAAGTATCACCAATAGTATTGCAGCTCCAGATTCTTTCTATTGCAGAAAGTTTTGTGAAAGGGGTGAAAAATGTTTCATTGCATTGCACCTGCTGCTTCATCCTGGCTTACAATCAATTAGGTAAGCAGCTTAAATGAAGTGACCAATGTATTGTCTTTTGTTAACTTAAGAGAAACCACTGGATGAGTGGTGCTGGTCCAAGACCTGACTTTTGTCCTTTAATCAGTTAAACACATTTCCTGAATGAGGTTTTCAGAGAAGTTTACAAGCGTGAGAATGCATTCGCAAAAGCATTCTCACATTCCCTGAATAACAAATTCAGGACATCTGAGAAGAGACCTGAACAATCAGTGACCATGTAATTGAAGTGTTCATTTGCTCCAGAATATTGTGGAAGAGGTGTCATCCTGAACAAAACACCCACCACCTTTGCCAAACTGCCAACCTTTCTGCATTTCACCCTCACAGCCATTATAGCCTACTGTGTGGTGGGGAGGAGATGACTTCAGCCTCTCTTTTTTTGATGGGAATGTTTATGAATATTTGAAGGCCCTTTCAACTTGGTATAAAAGAAAATAGGGAAACAGCAGCCTTTGTGGGTGGCATTTATCCTGCTAAACCACAATATGCTCCTCTTCCTAAAAGCTCTTTACAAGAGAAATGTGAAAGAGCAGCTATGAATTCTCTCTCTGTGGCAAAATGTCAGGATCACCCAAAGGCCCTTTAGCCACACCCACTGCACTGATGCAACTCACTTTAGCCCTCCTTTCTTTTATTGTATCTAGTCTTGTTATATATTTAATATGAATGATTTTTCCCAGATACCCAGAAACAGTTGGAAGGTGACTCCAGAATTATTACTCCAGTGAGTCATCTCACAACAGATGGCTTTCTTTGTGCATGTGCACGTGCATTTGTGTGCATATTAAACAGCTTCCCTATAAGAGCTGTGAAGAAAAGCAAACACAAATGGAAGAAAAGATGACCAGAGACTGTGAGAGTCGCCCACATAGTGGAGGTTGCTGCCAGGTCAGGATCATTCGCCCTTCCACTGGCTCTCTTCACACCAGTTGCTTTGGACTCAATCCAGTTCCAGCCGCCTCCGGTGAAAGCAGAGCTGACCTTTTACAGCACTCTGAGCTGCAGGATATGGACTCAAAAAGGGTTGTGATCCCATCTTGGCATCAGTCATACTGACTTTTATTGCCTTCTCTTGTTTTGGTGCAATTCCATCACTGTAGTACACACAGAGTTATATGGAATTTGTGTCTTTACATATTTTTCCTAATCCAGACATGTATGTTATGAGGTTACCTAAAGGGTCAAACTGAGGGGGAGTCCTTCTCCATCTCTTATTGTACAGTTATTAGTCTTAGGTTTTCTCTCATCGTCACTTAAACAGGAATGGAAAAATCCTAAAAGCTTCAGCCTGCCCTGTCATCACCCTCCACAAACTCATCCATGTCACTCCTCCTACACGGCTCCTTCTGGCTCCTGCTATCAACTCAGAACTTTGGTGTTGGCACACAAGGCTGAGATATGTGATGTAGGAATTAAAGCTTATTTCATTGCTGCAGTCACGAGGAGTTGCTCCAAACTAGCACATCAACTAAATTACTGTAATGAAAATGTAACACTGGAGACATCAGATTGTTTCTACAGCCCACACTGCTGTTTCCTAAAGAGATAAAGTGATTCATTTTGTTCAAAACCACCAATATCAAAAGCTGCCCATCAACTTGGAGACAGCTTGCCAATAGTAATACTATCCCCTTATCTGTCTCACATTTCATTAGACAAAGCAAAGAGAAAAGAAGAAGAAGCTGATAATGTGTTCACTGTCTTTTGATCGTGACACAGTCTGTCCTACAGTGCTTCTCTAGGGATTCAAGGTTTTTTTATTTCATTTGATGTGAGGCCAAAAGTTAGATGGATATCAACTTTTTCTTCATAGTTTCAGAGAAATTTGAAAACACCTAATGAAAAAGTATAATGCACATAAAACAGAAAACAGGAGTAGATACTGGTATGAAACAAATCATTAGGCTGAGACGAAGAGAAGAAAAGTAGTAAGCTATTTGCTGTTATGAAGATGATATTTCTCCCCTGCTCATCTTAACTTTCAAGCGTCTCGCTTTAGTAACAGATCAAGTTCTGGCTGCTTTAATTTTTTTTTTTTTTTTTTTTTTTTCACGACCTTATCCCTGTGAAAACAACAGTCTCTCAGGAGCGAGTATCCCCTCTATTGCTAAACTTGAGGAACAAAGAAAATTGGAACCTAAATATGAAGGGCTGACAAATATGGAAAGAGTCTCCCCTACATGTTGATTGTCACAGGCTGAAACATCTGAATTGAGCTCCTGTGTATATCCTGCTGTAATGAATGATGCCTCCCAGGTTTCATTTGCAATCAAGGTTAATTAGCAGATGTACAGTTGCCTGTAATCTTTGCTGGTTATGGATTATAGGCCTCTGTATGACGGAAAGACACCCTATGGACCAGCACTGAACACACACTAAATAAGAGCTAATGGCAACACTTGTTATTAGTTTGGTCTCTAGATTATTTAGTGAGGCCAAATCGCTCATTCATTTAGCACTGCCAGGTCACATTTATACCAGTGTGACACTTGATTGTTAAAGAGGACATAGGTTACTTATTTACAGATTCATATTGTTATTTTGTGGGAGCTCCGATAGGTTGACATGCTTTAACGTTTAAAAATAAATAAATAATTAAAATAAATAAATAAAAAAATACACTCTTTTTCTCACACTAAAACACTGCTGAAGCACCACTTTTTGACAGAAAACTGAAACACTCCTCTTTAGCTTCAAGTCTCCAAGATAGTACTACACATGGATTGCAACAGGTTATTTAGAAAGGGTTAAGAAAAGTTTTTAATTTTCAATTTTGTAAGTTTAAGAATGCCACAAATTATGTAGGATTAAATGTTTTAATTTTTGAAAAAGTAACTAGACTAAAAAAAATAAAAAGTAATGGAATTTAAATTATGTGTTGCTCTTCATTAATGACATGCTTATGGTTTGGAAAGCATCTTATGTCTCATCACTGGTGAGGAAAGAGTTAACATGGAGCTGTCTGCATTCAGCCCTGTCAAATCGTGGCAAATCATTTTTTTTTTTAAATTGTGTTGCTCACTGCATGCACTTTATTTTTTAATACAGCAGGGTTTATATGCATATTGCAGTTGATTGGATAACACTTCTGGCAACAACCATCAAATGAGGCAAAACATACCTTCAGCCCAGAAACCGTAGCACAGTGTTGCACATCACTCTTACACAGAACGTGCCTCTGATAGTAGAGAATCAACAGCAACAAGCAAGTGCTCAAAAAAGATTTAAAATAAAGCAACTGACATTAAAAAAAGGACACCCCATCTTTGCCTTTTGTGTTGATCAAAGTATCAAGTACAGGTCTGGCCTGGATGCAGATTTTTTTTTTTTGTTTGTTTTTGTAATGGGCTGCAGCATTCATAAGTTTGGGAATGGCTGGTGTATACGATTTCATAAAATAGCAGGTGTAGTTGTATTAGTGAAATCTCTCCAATATTCAATGAGTTCCCAGTGATATTGGATAGAGTTCTTAGAAAACTGGCACTATTTAGTGATAGATCAGGACAGATGGCTTGTGTCAGTTGCAATGACTAGTATCTGGTTCTTCTAGTGTAAACATCAGCAGAGTGAGAATGGGTGTGTCTGGGACACATATCCAGCAAACAAGGATTCTCTGTGAATTTAATGACACCGTTTTAAAAAAAAGGAAGAAGTTTACACATTAATGAACATAATACAGACACCAGTTGTTCATTTCTAAACACTCAACCATTCATTTGACACATTTAAGGTCTATTAAAACCGTTCTGGTTGTAATATTGTTGAATTTACATTAAGTGTTCCTTAGCAAACACATTCACATTCTACTATATTTGTGGATTCAGCAGGACAGCTATAATTGAGCTATATCATTTTACCATAAAAAAAGTGTCCTAATTTGGTCACTTTTTAAACACATTAATAAGGAGACACTAGGCTTTTATCATTATTACAGTATTTGATACATTCATAGTTCATTTTTTTCTGAAACTTTTGATATGGTCCACATGTACACCAGAGAACCACCTTAAAAGCAGGATGTGGCATTAGATATTCAAATGAAGCAGCTCATGTTACATCTAAGTGCCATAACCTTCAAAATGATGGAAACACTCGACAGGAGGCACTTGTTCCATGCTGGCAAACAGAACAATTACTACAGAGTACTGTGTGAGATGAAGGGTGCAACCTAACCCAAATAACACAAAAATTCCTGTCTCCTCTCTGACTACTGGTGCAGAGTTTTATTGCAGCTCTATGATGCTCTCCATGTTAACTGGGTTAGAGAGGGAAGAGATGCAAACAGTTCACTGGCAGATAAACAAAGGCGTGAATTTGATGTTCACTCAGTGGAAGAGCAAGATAATTTTATTCTGCAATTTTGCTACACAAAAAAAACAAAAAAAAACAAAAAAAAAACAGAAAAAGTAATTAAGATGATATAGAAAAGACAAAGACATGCTGCAGCTAAAATCCTCCTTGATTACAACAAATATAAGCGCATATTCTTCAAGTAGAGCAGCTTTTTGATCAGCATGAAAGGGAAGCACATTCCTTCTTAAACAGCAATGCTCACTCAATTCAGTCTGAATCTAAGTAACAACACTAGTCAGAAAAAAGTTTTAATCATGACAAGTAATGTAACATGTTAGTTTTGCAATTCAAGTAATCAGTTTTACAATAAGCAATTCATTACTGTTAAATAGGTTACAACATTTCCCTGCTCCTTTTGTTATGACAAAAGAAAAAAAAAGAAAATGCTTTCCTCATTGGCACAGCTACGTACTGCAGGAATGTATCCACTCCTGTCAGTTGTTGTCAATCATGTCTACTAGCAAAATGGCAAAGGACTACCCTTACATTGTTAAAGTATTCACATAATTTTGTGCTGGAGTGATAATGGGTGTCTGTCAGCTACTAAGGAGCTCTTTTTCACATTCGGCGTACACCTCCACAACACTAGCAGAGGGGTCAGTTCAGGAGGAGAATGATGCAGTTGCTAAAGCTTTGAGTATGCAATATTTCAGTTAAAGCTGTCACTCAAATTAACAAGGTTATTGCTTGTTGTGTAATGGAGGAGATGGTACCAATATCATCTCACCAGGGAATGACTTAAAGTCAGTATACTCAAAGGTAAATGTAGAGTAGGCTAGACAACCTCTGAATGTATGACAAACATGTGCAAACTAAATCCAAAAGGGATGATCCTTTTTTGTTAATGTGAAAGTACTATAAAAAGTTACTTTTAAAAGTAACGTTTATAAAGGATAAAGCAGCCAAGCAAAACCAAAACTGATAGCCAAAAGATACTGAAATGCTCTGTAAAGCTTCAGGGAACTGCAAAGTTTGGTAATAACCCCCTGTCAGTTTGTCATTTCAAGTGACACTTTTTAACTTTCATACATAGTAATTCAACCCATTGTTAATATAAATATATTAGTGCAGCTTAACAAAACACATGACATGAAAGGGGCTAATATTGATGACAGCTGAATAGCCGCCTGCCTTTGGTTGACCGTCTCTTTGGGCACCTACAATGAAAAGCTGATAGAATTTCTCATCCATTTTCTGTGGAAGCATTGTGAAGATTAATGACAGGTATTAAGTCTATAGCCATGTCATACTTCAGCTATTTAAGTTTCTTTGAATATAAAAATTGGCCATGGGGAATAATATTATCACATCAGCCCATAATCTCACCTGTTCATTGCCACCGTCTGACAGTCATTATTGTAACATGGCTGCAATTGTTCTTCATATGGAAAGTGGTATTCCACTTTTATAAACTCTCCTTTTCTTTCTTTTATTAATGTAGCGAAATATTATTTTTGTGGATTGGTTAAGCGTGTCATTTATTCATTACCTGGCAAATCTCTGCCTGGCTGAACCTCTGAGCCATCAGGCATGCCCAAGAGCTGGGCCTGTAATAAGGTTTTAAGTGTGTGTCATTAATAATGCTGCACTGACGTGACACAAGGCTGATCTATCCTGGTATGTGGGTTTGTGGGCCGCAATCATTAGGCAGGATGGCTAGCAAGGTGGTTCGCTGCTTCCTATCTCCTTTCAATGAGCAATCAGCTGTATCCTTTTAGCTTTCAGCTGCTGTTGCCTACAGGTCTGTCTGTCACCCCCCCTGACAGCTTATCATCCAGATGTCATCTGCATTCTGTTGTTCATGTACACCCACCACAGATAGCGCTCTATTAGACTGATGCACAGGACAGATTAATGGATTAAGCAGCATGACAAGATGCTTCCTGATGCATAGGCATGAAGCTCAATCTGATGTTCAATCACTTCCAATGCAGTTGAGTTCACAAATAGTGAACTGAAATTTCAAAGAAAAAAAACAAACAGCTAATTTTTGCTGAATTTACAAAAAATAAATAAATAGCATCACTGCATATTTCTATCCACTACTGTTAAGGGAATATACATTGCAGGAAAAGAAGGTCCAAGAGATGAGTCATATCTCAAACAATAGGAGTTTGTTTGTAAAATATGAAAATGGTATGAATGTTTTATTAATTTGAAGCACACACTGTAACAGCCTCTTCATTGGGCCACACAGTCCTGATGTTTTGTCTGCAACTAGTTTTTGTTTCTTCCTTGATAAGAAACGTGTATGGTGTATGTTTACTGTAATTTGATGTATAAACATTGGAGATGTAAATACCTTAGTTTATTAATAAATTTAAAAGGTATACACATCTTAACACCTCTATTAATCTATGAAGAGAGGTTATGAGCAGCTATAAACATTCACACCACCAGAATCTCTGGAGTTTGAAATATAATTCTGAAAGGATCATAGGATAGGTAAAATAGGATTATAGTTAAAGTTACAACCAAAAATACTTGGTGAACATCTCTAAAGGCCTCTCTAAGGAAACTTTAAAGGTGTCATAGTTCAGCTCTGAGACCTATTAAAAGGAGGCGCTGATACAGCACAAAAGTCACCAGGCCATAGTAATAGATAGGGCTTTGACAATACTGGTGAGAATTTGCTTTGTGTGTATGGTTAATTATTGAGTATAATTACTAGAAAATATAAACGTGATCCTGAAAGGTAATTGGGAAAACAGTATTTCTTAACAGTATTTCTTAAAATATTTCTTAAATATTTTATAAAAAAAAAAAACATAAAAATTCTGATAAACAGCAGAAAAACAGGTGTAACTGATGGCAGATCAGCATGTGGTTAACAGGTACTCCATATGAATGACTGACCGCAGTTCATGAATAATTACAGTGTGAGAGGCCCATGAGAGCATCTCATCGCTACCCACTTCTCTTTGTAGTTAATTTCATTGTCATATTTGGGTCACATAACGTACCGCTGTACTCCACTGGTATTCTGTTTCTGTGTCTTGTGTTTCTTTGCCTTTTGTTTCTCTCATTTCTTTTTATCTCTGTTTCTCGCACACTGCCCCTTGGTGTGATATTTTTCACTATTGCTCTCACTCTGCTCTCTATAGCTTTCTGTCTCCCAAACTCTTGATTTTCTTCCTTTTTTGTTTACACCCCACGCCCCCTGTACAGCCCACCAGGGCTTCTGTCCTGGCTGTTGACATTGCATAAACTGAAGAACTGGTACATTTGTTGTAAGTCCATTGTCAGCCACTGAGCAAGCGCTGAGTTCAAAGTGAGCCCCATTCAATAACACAGATCTCCCATAGAGCCAACGTTCTTGCAACGCACCGTCGGCCAAACTCCCGCTTGGCCGGAGCCCTCATCAGTCGAACCTGTTTTTCATGCAACATCAGAGCTGTCAGTCGATCCGCCTACTGAGGGTATAGAAACCAGTCAAGTTCTGCAGCACAGTCTCATAGCACAATACACTACAAAACAAGACAAAAAGATTCTGCCATAAAGGCAGGCAGCCACAGCCAGGGAAGGCATATCTACTTTTCACTTTTTCATTGTACACATTCCACTGAAGCTGTGAGTGCAATGATAAAATAAGCTTAAAGTTTTAGGTCAGCAACATCAAACAGCAAGCACCACAATAGCAGCATTGTTATAGTTTTAACCTAAGATGGCTGGGCATGGAGTTAAAGTATTAAAGTGTCCATTTTCTGCAACACACAACATAAAGTGACGCTAGGCTGTCCATTAGAGCCATAGTCCTCTGCTGTGCAGCAAATAAGCCTCTCTAAAGATGTCCACAAGTGAAGGCAAACTTTAACCTCAAAACACTTCCACTATTATATATGATCAGTCTGTAAAGTTTGGATGCACTATAAATGTTATTTGGTGATGTGCCACATTCCTCTGCTTACTTTACCAACTCAATCTAACCTCAACCTACCTCAACTTTACTACCACTTCATTAAAAGAATGGGAAATATTCCTCCAACTTTCAGTCAGTTTCTCTAGACTTGCACTAACAGCTCGTTATTTGAAAGGTACAGATGGACAATAATGACAAGCGATAGCAATTGCAGAACAGTGAGTTTTGTTCTTGAGCAATTAAATTGTAAAACGGAAGCTCTTATTTTTCTCTCTTTCATTCCGAAGGACAATCTGTGACAAACGACATGGCAAAGCTGTACTGAATCACTTCATGGGACAAAGTGTACCCAATTTTGTAATAGCATGCACTACTTTCAGTAAATCAGCCTCCCACTCTGAGTCTGACACCAGCTCTCTTTGGATGGTTGCCTTCATTCCTCAGAGCTCTGTACATTAACAAACTAACTGCACAGCGTTAGCGATTTGAGAGAAAGTATTTTGTCTTGGTTTTCACTCTACACAATTAGGATATAGCAGTGGCACTAAATGCTGGTTGTCTCCAGTTGTTTGCAATTTCTTTAGGAACCAGTACACTGAGTTCTTGTTACATTACTTGTTTTGCATCTTAAAGTAAATATTTAAATCTCAAGCCAGTTTTCACTCCTGAGGGTGAACATAATATAAGTGTGGGTGTTTGTTTTTTACTGAGAATATACTGAATGATATTGTTACAACCTTTTCTTAATGGGTATCATGGGAAATAATATAATAGCAAAACCCTTTGCCAAAATACCTATTTGCATTTTTTCAGCGTAGCGATAAAATAACATTCATTTACAGTCCAGTAATTATCAGTAAACATGAGCCAACTAATGTCAAAGAAAAAAGTGGGTTACCAGCAAAAATACAATTCTAGCCAATGCCAAAGAAAACGCAACAGCAGCACCCCCTCAACACACAACTCTGTAGCCAAATGGCAGGGATCCTGAGGCTTGATATGTGCTCCACTGACAACCAGATGGTGCTCAGGTGTGGGTGATTAGGCACTCGGGGGTGTGGCAGACAAACCTGAAACACATGGGAGACAGACAGCTCTCCGACAAAAAGTCAGAAGTCAGTCAATGTAACAAACATCAAAACAAGAGAAATATTGTTTAAAAACTGAGTATTCACAGAATCAGGATTGGAAGATATGCAAATCTGTGACTATCATTTTGTTTAAAGAAAAGGAAAAAGAAAAAAGAAATACACAGTTCCTTAATTTATCAGCAAATAGGTTAATTAGTTAGTCTTTGAACATAGACTAGGTAAGAAATTTAAATTTTAAAAAACTTTCTGAAGTTATGGTGAGGTTTGTGAATGACACTTGACCATTTTCTTAGTTTATAATGACTAAATTGAGTTATTGAGCTTTCATCATTGGTGCATACATGTCTGGAATGTATGCACCACAGGTTTGAAGAAATGAGAGACGCATGATATGAGGTACTGATTAATAATGAATCAAGAAGACAACTGTTAAGTAAGGATTTAAAGTACTTGTCTATGTGTGCATGTAGATTCATGTGCTTGGAAAACATTTCACTGCTTCAGTAATTACACTACATGGAAAGCAATTTTGCTACATTATTTGTTGCCTTGAGTTTTCTACTTTAACTGCCAATCATTGGATCAGTGTATAGTTTTTGAAGTTGCAGCCATTTACACTCCAGGTTATTTCTGAATGCAGAATTATCAATTGGTAGCTAACCAGATGAGAGATTTGGAGTTACCAAAATAAATGTACTTACCTATGCAATTCTACTCCTCTCTGAAAAAAGGAATCACACCACACCATCACCGGTGTTGGGTTGAGGCTATGTGTTACATATGGCAAAAGTTGACTTTCCGCTCAGCTGGACACAGCTGACAGAAGGCCTGAAAGAATTCAGTATTGGCATGAAACTCCCTCACTTCATTTCAGTTATGCTCTCTTTCTCGTTCTGCTAGTCTCTTTTTTCACTTTCTATCCCTTTTGTCTCTCACCCTTTGATTCCATCAGTCTGTCTCTGTCCTTTTCTCCATTACATCTCAGCCTCACTCCATCTCCCTCTTTCCCTTGATCCTCTGTTACCTGTCAAGATTTTTTTGTTCATCTCTCTCTTCACTCTCTATGTGTGTGTATTTGTTCTTGTCCTCCATTACTTTTCTTTCTTCCTGACTTTCTCTCATCAGATTTTACTCTTCTTTTTTTTTCTCTGACAAGATATGGGTTTGCCCTCCCACCTTGATTTACACGTACACACATATGCACTGATGCACACATCCCCTTCTCTCTTTCTGTCCGTCTTATCTGGATCTCTACCTGCCTGCCAGCTCTGGCCCGCTGCCTGCCCTCCTCAGGGAACACAGCTGAGCAGAGAGAAAAGAGGAGAAACGCCTAAGGCCCAGCCTCCTTAGCCTCCTTATCTCACACACACACACACACACACACACACACACACACACACACACACACACGTCATATACTCACACCACAAAGTGAAGTTTCACGAGTACATGAAATTGCAACTTGACAGAATTGCAATTCTCATGAGTGCATTTCCCGATGAATCACAGTTTTTTCTGTAGAGCAAGATGAAATGAAATTGCATTTTTTTCCTGCTACTGAAATTGCACTTGAACAATTTCAGCAATCTGGCCTTGCAGAAATTTCCACGTGTATATGACATACAATGATACAGTATGCCTCAGCACTCCCAGCAGTGGGGGCACTGGATATTTAAATCATTTGCAAACAAGTTTTAAATGCTGGCTTACAGTGGCTGACAAGCAAGGCAAGATAAAAAAATTGGACATTCTCTACCAACACATTATGAAATACTAGAACTATTTGCAAATTAATAAATGGTGCTGTGACAGAACCTACACAAATTTGACTACCTTGCATGCTTTATGTTTGCTCTTAGATAGAAATGGATGCAACAACTGTACCATGTGTATGATAGTGTGTCTGCGTGTTCAGCTTAGCCTCTTATTTGTGATTTTCTTCCAGTCCTTGAGACTGTCCTCCTGTCTGTTTACCTTTCTTGCAATGAAGTAGGGGGCTGGAGACCATCAGGATAGTTCCCCTTCGATAGTCTAATTGGAGTTCCTCTCTCCCACTCGTGTGCAGTGTGATACACAACCTACCACTTTACTTAAACAAGGGGAGGGGGGATGGGCAAAGATACACACCCTCGTCTACATTAGTAGAGTTGATGTGAGTAGATGAACAGTTTTAGGTTCCTGGACATCACCACTAATTTGGTAAAAAATGCACAGAAGCAACTGCACAGCTTAAGGAAACCTAAGAAGACTAAATTCCTGTTCTGGTTAACATCTACAAGGAAGCCATTAAATGCACTGAAACTACAAAAAACATCACAAACTGGATTGGGATGTGCTGCGTGTGTTTAAACACAAAAACATCACCATTTATAATGGCTTATAATCTAGGGCATGAGAGTCATGACAAAGGTGATGTATGCTAGACCTTCAAATAAAAGTCAATAAAAATATTGAGAGTTTATCACTTAATAGAAGTCTTGTGACTCCTGCTATTTTGTCCATAAGATGGAATATTTGTTTGATGGTTGTACTACAGCCTCTTCTGTGAGGTTCACACAGACTGGGCATTAAACTGTCCAAAGCTTCATGGAACAAGACGTGTCTATAATATCAGCCTTCTCTGTTAAAAGCTGCTAATCCAGCTCAATGCAGCCCATTGTCTGCACTTTTATAAACTCAAGCTACAATGGCTTTCATTTATCTCATATTGTCTCAGTGGTTTCACATTATCTCACACCTTCTGGTCCTGGTCACTGCTTCTCAAAGCCCATATATAACATCTTTGCCTTTGGAGGCCTTATGACAGACTCTGATGCTAGAAATGACTATAACTACTCATTCTGGGGGAAAACAACCTATTCCCCTTCCTTCCTAAAATAGATAGCTGACATGATGTCAGTCATACAGATGGAAAAACTTTGATTCTTAAGAACAAATTCAAGTGAAAAATTTGTGGATATCTGTGGGCCTACCAATCCAGCTCAGATGAGGCCATGGCAGGATGAATAACTACCCCGCTTTTCAGAGCACTTTTTTGGGATCTTATGAACAACACTTTCCTTCATGTAAATACAGAAATGCTAAATATAGAAGTTATGCATGACATTGTATAAAAACAAACACACACACGTGCAGGTGATCTGTCTTTTCTGTCTCTCTAAATGGTCTTAATGGAGGCTTTGATACTGGAGGCAGCCTCGAGGGCAAACTCTAACCTCAGGTATGTACACATAGTGAACGCACACATACTCTAAATGTGCACCTGATCATAATGTACACACACATACACACAAACATTAATGCACCTACTCACGCATGCCAGTGGTAGCAGTGGGCGGTCCCTGGCGAGGCAGAAACACACTAATGGATAATGACAGGGTTTGACAGCAGGAGAGTGAGCTGAGTCATTCTGGGTGCACAGGCAATGAATAAAAGAATGGGACTGCTGTCTGAATCTCCCTCACCGACTGGATTTCCTTTGATACCATACTATTCCTGCCAGTCTCCCTTGGTAATCCTGCTCATTACACTGCTGTCCCACAGTTCTAAGACTGGCAGCAGCAGCCAGTGTGAGAGAAGAACGAGAGGGACAAAAAGTCATCCTCACTGGTAAGCCAGCAACATCCTGCGGACTGTAACCTGTAAAGTTTTGTCTCCCTCTTGATAATAAGTTACACAATCAGCTTTTAATGTAGACCTTTCTTACAAGAACTAGAACACAAACTCAGGCTCTGACAAATTAATATGTCTCAGCATCTCCTCAACTTGCCAGCCTCTATTGTCCAAATTGTGCGAAAGCACCATTGTTGCTGAAATTTATGTGATACATCACTCTGAAAAATATCACTCCATGAAAGCTGCCAGTCATATCATCCAACTGTCTCTGAATGCATCTGCCCCACTGAGTTGAGTCCAATTAAAACCATCACCAATTCCCAACTCTGGCCAGAATTGGCTTGTTGTTCACAAGACCACTGTTTGGCCAGAATCATCATTTGCTGTTGCTCCAGTCTGTTCTCTCAGAGCATCAGACACAAACAGCTCTGACAAAAGGCCAGTTGTCTAGTTTGTCTGATTAACCCACTACTTCTAGACAACTTGTGAAATCTATTCCAGGAATCTCTGACTTGCCGTTTTTCCTCTGACGTTAAATGTTGAGCTCTCTTCGTCAGTGTCACATTGACACGCAAATGCTATTCCAATTATTCTGCACCCTCTCTGCTCACTGTCAAATTACCAGTGCTGGGAGCAGAGCACGGCTCTCACTGCACCTCTCTGGCATTTTCCCTGACAGGGAGAAGAAAGGAGCCTGAGATAGCAGAACGAGGGAGGGCTTGGGGCTCAATGAGCATTTTAAATGCTGAAGCCAGGTAATCAGACAGACTCAGTCTGAGACCAGGAGAGTACTGTTGGATCGAAGATGTTTTGCTACGGATGGTTTTCAGCAGATTTTCCAAGCAAGACTGTATTTTATGAATACCTGGCCAGGTGCTTTACATAGAAAGCAAAAGAAAGAAATAAAATATAAAACGCTCGCAAACCGAATTCATACTCCATAGTGGTTTATTCTGCAATGTTTTTGCTGTCAGCTGCTAGGTGTCAGATTCATGCTCATGACAGGAAGATATTTTTTTATCGCTTCTGCTTATTGGTGCAGTAGGCAGTAGAGAGCAAAGAGCAGAGGCTTAAACAGATGATGTGAACATAATGCTAGTTTGGATCCCTGCACTGGAAAACACAAACCTAAGTTTAGCATGCAAAACACCCTGAAGTACTGTATCAGTCATTTCAGTGTTTCTGTGCAAAAAAAAAAAATTGCATAAGCAATGTGAGATTAGCTGCACATTTCCGACAATTTTTGGTCTTATCTATTGTCAGTATTTGCCCCAGCAGTGCTGCTTTAGTTCTTGTTTTGTTTTCTCCACAACAGGCACAGCAATGGGTTGACAGTCGGCAGCATGTAGGCTGCGTTTCTTAAATGACATCTCAGCTCTGGGGACCTTTGGGCAACATCCACCTGACGTGTGTAAGATTTATTTCAGGCATAAGGGAGTGTCAGTCAGTCAGTGTGACAGTCCTTTCCAGCATTCACATACACACATACACACCTCTCATTAGCAGAGAGCTGTGAGGGGCTGAGTAAGTGCTGCTATGTTCAGATGTTCACATACACTTCACTGCCTGTCAAGAGTCCAACCACACATAGCACTGTGGGACTACAGGCCTCTGTAGAAGAAATGCATTTATGAAGGGAACTTTTATTGTCATTATCTGTGCAGGACTGAATACAGGGAGAAACCTGCTGCTGTAACAGTTGTAGTTGTAGCTATACAAATGTTGTAGGTGTGTTGCTCTGTTTATTGTTTGGTGCTAGTTTGCTTTTTTACTGGTTATCATGAATGTAGCTGGAGAGCAACACAAAGGGCATAGAGAGGCGCAAGAGGAAATTATAGGTTGGAGTCTGGAAGCTAGAGGTGATGCACTGAAGAGTAAGGGAGGGGAGACAATGGGAGAGAAGAGATAAGACACTTAGGGGAGGATGGAATAAAGGATCAGCATCTGCAGGGGGAAGAATAATA
Source organism: Paratilapia polleni (assembly GCA_015106735.1). Lineage (NCBI taxonomy): Eukaryota > Metazoa > Chordata > Actinopteri > Cichliformes > Cichlidae > Paratilapia > Paratilapia polleni. The sequence continues at coordinate 82,736 of VUQI01038128.1, read as the reverse complement.
ATGGAGGGGGTGCAGAGGAAAACAGAGGCCAATAACAGGAAAACAGGAAAGTGCTTGAAGCTAACCAGGAGTTTCTGTGAAGGCCTGGAATGTTCTTATTTGTGGGGTGGCTGAAGGCCAGAGATGAGCTGAACATGTTAAGAATGATGGGGAAATAAGGTTTCCTGGAGGCATGAACCCAAGTGACAGTCCTGTTATTCCCACCTCATAATGCATGTTTCCTTATGACAGCCAATCACTCTGAGCTGTTTATACTTCAGTGTCAAGACTCTTAAGTTGCTTTCCCAACTGCAATCACCTACTTCTCCAAAGTAGTGGGGAGGGTTAAAGGTCACTGTTGGCAGCACCATGTATAATTCCAAAGGAATGTTTTTACAACTTTAAGGAACCGGACGATTTTGTTCAAATTACTGCTTGTTGATCAATCTTACAAGGATATGATCTCATCATTAGCCTGTATGTTGACTTGCACAAAACAACATCTAAAAAAAAAAAAATCACTAAAAATAAATCCCCACAATTCACTGCTAAACTATGGAGTGACGTTTTTTAAACTACTAAAATTTTTAACAGCTAAAATTTGCACTGGGTCATAATTTTCTGTCCTTCCAAATAATTACAGTTATGTGTCATAATGAAACAAATCTAGTTCAATAGAGCTTAAGTTATTTTTAAAAAGAACTAATAGTGGCCAGAGTGGCTGTGTGATTTGTAAGATCTGTGCATTTTCTCTGCGTGAATCTTTTCTCTGTAGATTGTAAAATACAAATCAAATATTACATTGAATTATTATCATCAAATGTTCTTCTTTTAGTTGCTCTTTCAGCATTTTTTTTGTTCTTAATGTTTTATAAAGTTTTAATGTATTTTAGTGCTATAGGTTATATAAGTTATCAGCACAAGAATCTGAGTGGGTTTTCAATGATTGCACTTGGATCAGGATTCATTTTTGTCTTTTTTTTTCCATGGCCATGTGATGTACAGACATGAACTGTAGGCAGAGGGTGAATGCTAAAGTTGCTGATCTACCAATGTGTTGAGGCGGCCCCCTAAATATTCACTTAGTATTCAGCCACAGTCCCTGTGCTTTACTCACATGTCTGGACTCATCAGTCCCAGCTGTAATCAGTAGTGCTCTGACAGCAAAACAAGGGGTGTGTAAGAGAACGTGAAGCTAACACAAATGAGAGGCCAGCGTAAACAGTGACAGGGCCAATTCCAGTTCCCAATCTCACTGCAAATAGAGGTGAACAAGGGAGCACAGAGGCTTAACGAAGACATAGCAGCATCTGATCACAGCACCTCAGCGGACCACTAGTGTACCAACAGGTCATGATAAAAGGATTACGTTTTGACTTTAATCTAGAAGAAATGAAAAATATGGGTGGAAGAACTTAAAAGGGGTCATCAAACAACTGATCTAATACCTCTCAGAGCCAGTGCACAAAGCTTTAAATGAGTTTCTAAAAATTAAAATATGGCACTAGGGGTACACAATTATGGTCTGAATACTTGTATTTGTTTGAAGAGCTCAGTCAGAGCCACCACCTTTTCTTTAATAAGAGCCATCAGGTGGCTCTTAAGGAAGAAATATTGGTGGATCCGGAAAACAACACAGTTTGTCTGCCTTTTTATCCAATAATCTTTTCAGTGTTTATCAGATGGACCTGTTCTTTTTGTGTAATCAGATATTGTACTGTTTGAATGAGTCAGGTAACTTTTATTTTTAGCTGTTTCCCTTCAGGTAAAGCAAGCCTCTATTTCAACACCAGGAGCTGTCCATTGTCCAACAGTGTAAGGAAACAATATCCTCTCCCATGTTTAACTGATGTGCCCAAACTAGCTGAATATGCAAGTTCTCAAACGTTTTGGAGTTCTCATTTGCTGTGTATTTATTTATTTGAATGTAACATGAAGTGGGGATATGGGAAATAAAGCTTTTGCTGATGCAGGTCCTTCTGTACGTGATTGTCCTTTATAAGCAGGAGGCAGAGTACAAGAGTGAAGTGAAAAGTCAGTCTCTTAGAATTGTGCATGCCTTCCATGCAAGGGCAGAAGAGGTTACTCCCCAACAAATGAGTGGGAGAGCAGATGTTGGTCAACCGTGTGACAAATTTTAGGAATTTGTTTCAGCTTGTGATACTAAGCTTAACACAAAAGCAAATACATTTATTTTACACAACTACTGACTCTATGGTGTAACAGAAGGATTTGTGGCTGTACTTTGTTTACAGATGATTTAAAGCCAATATTGGCAGCACTTGTTGATGTTAATGACATGATGATGTGATTTCAGGTGGCTTTAAATGAGATCACTGTCTAAGGTGATTTTGTGATATGGATGATAGAATATGGGTTTTTGTGGCAAGGGAGCTGATCAGCATTTCCTTTGTTTCCGTGACCATGAGGTACAGGAAGGAAAGAAAGCCCATAATTGATTTCCTGATAGGCCACAGCAGAGTTAATGAGGACTCCATGTGTCATCTGCATATTCTAAATACTTACAGAAGGTGCGCTGTTGGAGTCATCTCCACACATGGTAGAACAGAGTAAGAACATAGACTGTGCATAAAAGATGCATGTAGCCACCTTGACGTCACCCATTGGTTTGTGGATTATTGTTTTGAATCCTCATATACAGCAGACATCACAAACAAGGGATGGACACAATTAACCCACACCCTAAAGCATGCCCAGCTTTATTGTCTACTTTACTGGGACCATAATTTACAAGATGAACTTCATGCTCTATTAAATAAGCTGTGAAATTAGCTATTGAAACCTTAAATTAATTAAAATTTTAAATATGAGTTTAAGACTATGTAAGATATAGGGTATTTTTTATAGATGTCTAAACAGCCAGAGCCTTCATTTTGCAAGCCAAGGGGACCCTTAAGACAATTTGCATTGGATTCACTTTTTAAACCCAGAGGTTACATTAGTCTTTTAGACTTAGGTTTATGTGTATTTGGACAACAACACAATCTTTGTAATTTTGCCACTGTGCACCACCACAGTGGAACTCTCATCTCAATATGAGGTCCAAAGAGATGATGTTGATACAAATGAACAAGGCCATAACTAGGCTAAAAAATAAAAAATAAAGCTATCAGAGAGATAGCAAAAACCTACGAAGTGGCCATATCAACAATTTGGTCCATTCTTAAAAATAAGGAATGCATTGGCCAGCTCAGCAACACCAAAAGGCCTGAAAGTGGATGATGACAGAATTCTTTCCTTGGTTAAGAAAAAATCTTTACCACATCTAGCCAAGTCAAGAACACTCTCGAGGAGGCAGGCATAAAGATGCCTTCATTAGTGTAAGAACAGAGGGTTTAAAACAAGGTGTAATCCACTGGTTACACTCAAGAACAGGAAGGCCAGATTAGACTTTGCCAAAAACATCTAAAAGCATCTGCACAGCTCTGGAAAAAAATTGTTTGGACAGTAGAAACCAAGATGAATTTGTACCAGAATGGTGGGAGGAGTAATGTATGGAAAATGAAAGAAACAGCTCATGATCTGAAGCAAACCACATCATCTGTCAAACATGGTGGAAGCAATGTTATGGCATGGACATGTATGGCTGCCAGTGAAACCAGGTCACCAATGTTTATTGATGACGTCACTGCTGATAGAAGTAACAGGATGAATTCTGACGTGTACAGGGCTATATTCTCTGCTCTGCTCAGATTCAGCCAAATGCTGCAAAATTGATTGGATGGCTCTTCACACTACAAATGGATAATGACCCAAAGCATACTGCAAAAGCAACCCACAAATTTCTCAAAGCAAAGAAATGGGATATTCTTCAATGGCCAAGTCAGTCATCTAATTTCAAACCAATAAAGCATGCTTTTCAGTTACTGAAGACAAAACTAAAGGCAGAGAGACTCACAAACAACCTGCAACTGAAGGTCGCTGCAGTAAAGGCTTGGCAGAGCATCTCAAGGGAAGAAACACAGCATTTGATGATGTCCATGTGTTCCTAGACTTCAGGCAGTCATCGACTGCAAAGGATTTTCATCCAAGTATTATAAATAATCCTTATATTTAAAAATGTTTTAGCTTGTCCAATTACTTTTGAGCCTCTGAAAATGGGGGACTATGTATAAAAATGTCCGTAACTCCTAAACAGTTAATGTAATACTTCTGTTAAACCCCTTGAAGTAAAGCTGAAAGCATACACATTAACCATGTCTTGGCTGTTTGAGTTAAAATCCACTGTGGTCATTTGCAGGGGCAAAATTGCAAAAATTGTCACTGTCCAAATACTTATGGACCCGACTGTATACAGAGACTATGGTGAAGACACAGCCCTGTATGTACTAGCATTAGAAAGTTGTGATGTCCAGTATGGAGGGGGGGGAACTAACCAAAATATTATGTATTCTTCTAAAATACATGTCATTTTTAAACTTCACAGTCCAACTATTTTTCAGAGAGTTGTCCATAATGTTTGTCAGAACTGCTGCTGCCTTCACAGTGAGTTTATCTTCTCTTCTCCTTAGTATAGTTTACTCAGTACTCAGAATATAGATACATGAGAACACATCACTTCTAGCTTGTCATCATCATCTGAATTCTTCATCTAATTGTGCCTGTCCAAGTTCCAGGACAGCACACAGATGCTCTACCTGCAGATTTCACAGAAATTTTAAAGAAATCTCAGGCTTCTAAACAAAAAAAGCTTTACAAAAAACTCTTCTTGCTATGTTTTGTATCCCATAGGCATCCTATTGCCACTGTCAAGGGAGTTCATAAAGGGAGCACTGCAGTGTGTGTACTGTGCCTATAGTTCAAGAGCTCTGCAGCATCTAAATAAGATGTGTGCCAATTAAAGCCGCTTTGCAGCTTGTCTCGGCCGAGATAATTCACTTAACCCTGAGCTTGCAGCTGACAGGTAGCATTTGTTTACACATCCCTCCTCCTGCAAGCTGCCAGGCCCTTTTCTCTACGTGGTATTAAAACAAGCCACCTCCCACCACACCCCCACATACAGCTCACCGGCTCTCTGTTTCCATGGAAATCTGCCCTAGGAAGCTTTTGCATCTTCTAACCTTGAAAGCACCCTAAGTAGGATCGACTCTGAGAATATATTGTTGTCAAAATGAATTGTCATAATGGTAATCAGTGCTATATTTGATACCCCCTTTCAGCAGCTTCCTATCTTCGTAGTTCATTATTTCCCCTCCTGCTGTGTGCTGTGCCCAAGTTAACAGCATGAGAAAAGAATTTGAAGACTGCACAGAAAGAGAAGCCTGAGACTAAGGCACATCTCATATATATAAATATATATATATATATATATATATATATATATATACATATATATATATATATATATAAACCATTGCAGTTTCTCTTTATCATTAAATTCAGTATCATATTATATGGGATCTGTATGAATAGTTTTACTCCTAACTTTTAAAGCATAACACAAATTGCAGCCTTCAGGTGAAGTTTTCAAGCGATCGACAAAAACCTCATCAGAGTAAAGTATTTTTAAAAACTTAACATTATATCTTGATAAAAAATATACTCTTAATACAACATGCCACTTCACAAAGTGGCATTTTTAACCCAGTCATAAACTCATACTGGGGTGTAATGATCAAAGTGATAGCACATGAGTTGTGCAGGTGCACTGCCTCAGAGCAGAAAGTGCCTTGAAAATAGCGCAAAGGTGTTAGTGCAGCACCGCAGCCTGACATCATGAACAGTCTTCAGCCAAGCTTGGTTTTTATCTCACTGAATGTTGATTGAGACTTTGTATGCTGAGCCTGTATTCTGCCACAGACAATTATGAGCCAAACCATGTGTTATTTATGGTACGTGGAAAGCACAGTGATTTAACGTTGCTGGGGATTGGAGGGAGTGTCATCTTTTTCATCTGAATTTCAACTGATGAGAGAGCACATTCCTGATTATTTACAAGGCCTCCCAGCAGCTGACCTTGACTTGGGTCAGAGGTGGAATGGGAGCCTTTGTGTGGCATTCATGTAATTCATGACTGTCACTAACTCTGTAAATCCTTCCGTGATCCCTTTGAATTGCAGTTAAAAGGATTGAGGAGGTCAGAAGATCATGTGGTTATTATTGGCATCATAGTAATATCACCAAGTATGGATCCAGCAGCTTTAATGAAGCATAACATAACACATCAATAACCTTTTTGACCTCCATTTGTGAACAGAAGGACCTGCAGCAAAACTGGCAGAAGTCAAAAGGAAAAACACTGACTCCACAGATCCTACTGTAAACCCGAATCTTGTAATTATCCCACACTGGAAACAAAGTACAAACCATACAGACTAAAATGGCATAAACAGGACACAAAACAAAGAACTGAAATGTTAAATGAATCCAAAAGAAGCTATTACCCCACAAAGTGTAACAATAATGAAACTCTGTCATCTGGCCTGTGAAGACACCTTTTGAGCCATTTTAGCTCAGATGCCATATAACCTTGGTAGGTGGTGGTCGCTTTCTCATGGCACTTTGCAGTATGAGTGGGATTCCAGTGACTCAGGAGTTTTTTGTTTAAAAAAAATGAAGAAAACCTTTTTGTTGTCACATATATAATCTCTCTAAGTGTCAAGGTTGAATACGGAGAGGACCTAAATTCAGGACACTGCAGGCTGAATCCACAGCAAAAGACAAGCTCAAAAAGTAACAGAAGTCCAAATTGTTAAATAAACAGAAATCCAAAAACACAGGAGATCATAGAGGGTAACACATGGAGAACCACAACAGATGCTGTGACAAAGAATAATGGGAAGACAGGACTATTTAGACATTTAGCACAGTGGGAGTTTTTCCTTCCCACTGTTGCCAAGTGCTTGCTCATAGGGGGTCGTCTGATTGTTGGGGTTTCCTGTCTTTTCTGTCTAATATTGTAGGGTCTTTACCCTAAAATATAAAGCGCCTTGAGGCGACTGTTGTTGTGATTTGGCGCTGTACAAATAAAATTGAATTGAATTGAATTGAATTTAGACACTGAGGACTATTTGGGGATTGGAAACAGAAGGGGAATGAGACACAGGTGAAGGTAATCCAGAAAATCAGACAGACAGGAAGTAAAACCCAAAACAAGACACCAGAGACAACCAGCTATCAAAGTTAAACAGGAAAAAAAAAGAATCATAAACAACACAAAACTCTAGGACCATGACACTAAGAAGTAACTTGACAAATATTTTGGTCCAAAAGGACACCATTTTCTGATGTCTTTATATGTTGACACTTTTTTCTGACCACCACACCTTGTTCAAGTTTAAACCTTTTAAATTCATTGACCACCACTAGTAGAATATGCCACGTGCCACTGGGTGCCAAACACCCAGTAGAAAAGAAGCACTGTCTCCATGAAATCTGGTTAACAAAGGCTTTTTTTAATGCAAACGTGACTGTGCTACAAGAATAAAGACATTTTAATTGTTATTTAAAAGACAATGCCTTGGAGTTGGGTTTTTTGTTTGTTTTTTTTTTGTTTTTTTGTTTTTTTGGTAGTTTTTTTTTTTAAGTCCATGTATAC
>VUQI01038128.1:45942-75179 GCA_015106735.1 Paratilapia polleni | reverse complement strand
CCTGTGGGCCCACCACCCGCAGGAGGAGCTTTATGGATCAGGTAGCAGTTGGTGCCAAGGTGGGTGCCTTGGCAGTCCGACCCCTGGCTGCCTAGACTGGCTTTAGGGACATGGAACGTAATCTCTCTGTCGGGGATAGATCTTGTGCTAGAGCTAGCCTGAGGAGAGGGAGGTCTAGGCATCTGTGCTTAGACAACTGTATTTGACAACAATATTTTTCTAATCTGAGAAGTAATGACCAGAGCACTAATTTAGATTAATGAATTTATTTATTTAGTTATCTGTTGATTAGTTGCTTAAAAAAAACAGCAAAACAAAAAACAAAACATGAAATAGTCTTGAAACTGTTCCCTGCATTGGTCCGTAGTGAAGTATTCCAGCTGCCACAGGGCAAAATGCAAGGTACACCCTGGACAGATCACCTGTTGATTACAGGGCTCAGAGAGTGTAAGTGACAACCATTTCAAGTCCCACTTAGTGAATTTAGAATCACCAACATACATGTTTTTGTGAGGAAACCCACACACATGAAGAATATGCAAACTCCACACAAAAGGCCCCAGCAGACCAGGAGATTTGAACCCTGAACCTTTAAAATGTAAGCTCAAAACCTCATTGTTTTGAGTCTTGCTGCTCTCATGTGGAGTCTTTTTAGCTTAGGAGTTAAGACAAAGACTGTGAACCGCAATGTTAGAGTCTACCCAGGGACAACTGTTTTTATAGTGACCAGGTGCACCACTTTATTGGGACTGCAAAACATTTTTATCCTTTGTCCCTCGACCCACATATTGATACAATGATACAGTGTCCCACATTTTGACTTTTAGCTTTAGTTTTCTAACGTTAACATTGAAAGAAAGAGTTTTATAAAGTCTACTGCTGTTATCCTTTGGCTGTGAAGAAAGCAGAAAAGGCTATTATCTTGGAACAAGTGCAGGTTACCCTGTCACTACGTTTTGCTATACTCAGCTGGGATAACTGGAATTCACCAGCTTGGCAGATTTTTGCAGTGATGGAAACTACTAAAAAACAAACATAAAATGGTAAAACAGCCACAATAAAGACTGGGATACTGCTTATGATTTGTTGAACCCAATGGAAGGTGATTCTCTGACAGATCCTTTTGTTTGCATTGAATTTTGCATGGACTAAAATGACATGCGGTTATTTTTTAATTTAGATATGTCAAAACTTCAGACCAGCTCTCAGCATAAGTAGCGTACATTTTTCATGCATTTTCCCACACAAACTCTTTGCCCCCATTTTGTTTTCTGGGATGTGCTCACCTTAACTCTTGTGTCATTCTCTACCTCATTTCCTGTCATTTCTAAATAAAGGCACAAAATGCCAAAAAGAATACTATAAAAGATTGAACTCAAGCCCATGAAAACATAGTTTCAATGGACACTTGATTGTGAGATGCAGAGTTTTCCAAAGCTTATACTGGGTTGCAGTCAGCCTCATATTCTGTGTAGCCAAGTCCTACTGTAGGTCTCTTACTGGACAGAGTTTTTATTGTTTTACCATTAAAATTCTGGAAGAGTGTGATGGTTTCTACTACTGAACTACAGTAAATATTTTGTCTATTTTTTTATGTGTCTCCCAGTTTTGCTTCATTTACAGTACACTGTCATCGTTTGGATTGGAAATGTGTTACTGATTCATTCTTTGCCAAACCTGTGCTTTGTGTTGCCTTCTGTCACAAGCTAATCTTCAGATGACAAGACACACAAATTTTAGATGGTCTGTTTGGTCTTTAGAGAGTCTCTGCAAGCACATCTTCTATCTCACATCGCTGATTGCTCACCCATCACCTCCTCCTCCCAAGCAGCTGCTCTCTCTGGCCCAGTCCTGGAGGATTTTGAAACATTGTTTTATCTCTTACCACAACAAGTTAAAACATCAATGGACCAGAGCTCAAAGCCTAATACCCCCATTCTCAAGCGTTTTTCCTCTGATAAACCGCACCAGCGTGCCAGAGCCTTGTATTCCCACACAGAGTCAAGTGGAGGAGGAGCATGTGTGCAGAGTGCAGGTGTGGGTGGTTTGTTGGGAGAGAAGGGAGTGCAGCTGGTTGGGGTCACAGTGCCTTAGTGTGCTGAATGACTAATGAAAGGTTTGTAGTGGCGCAGCATGACTGCCTAGTCTGAATAGTAGGCTGGAGAAGGACACGCCTTGTCTGGCTTCTAGCACCCTCCTGGCCCATCTCTGGTTAAAAACAGGCATTTAACAAGTTCTTCCAGAACATGGGGCCACAATCCTTCACTTAACAAGCTCATTATTTCACATTGTTTTTGTCCTTTGCTCCCCCACGGTGGCAGTGGCAAGGAAAAAGATAAACTTTGATGTATGTCTCTGTTAGAGAGTTGTAAAAGGATCTCTGAGAGGGAAGGATGATAATGGATCTGCTAATGATGTGGCCTTTGCTTATGTGGATCCTTGCAGTAATGCTGGGTTGTCTGCATGAATATTCAGATGCTTTGTCTGTGAAAAAGAGGTGGTGGCTCAAGGTTATTTTAGAGGGCAACAGAGGACAAGACTCAAAAGGAGATTGTGCTATTAAATAGTCCTCTATCATCAGAAAAATTACAGTCAAATACCTGAAAATCAAAGCAAAGCTTAACACAGGCCTTCCTTTGATCTCTGAATGCCATATTTTGTATGTATACCTGCTTACTGGAACCCTTTAGAGCTTCAAAAGGAAAACTACCAGAATGTGACATTTAATATCTGGGTGTAAAAACAACCTTAGCTTTATTGGTTGACTTCTTCCCAGTATAGAATTTCCTACTGAAGCATTTATCCTGCATCTGGCACTGCTGCAGCAAGTCCCTTTTGTGAATGTTACAGTGTACATTAACAAATCTGGATATAGCATTGACCTCTACATCCTCTCAAGCAGGTTATTTAGTATAACTTCTGAAAAAACATGATCAGTGGTAGTTGCTATATCTATATGTGAATGTGCAAGGGTAAATTTTCTGCATCTCACCGTATGAAGCGTCACTCTTAACAATTTATCACTGTTTCACTGCACAGCAGTGAAAATCAATAGCATAGTTATACTGAGTAGAATTGACTGAGTGTGAAATTGCAATCAAACAGCAACTATTAGCCACAACCAAATAGATACTACAGAGATAAACGATGTTTACAAATCCCCCTGAAATTCAGTTTACAATGTCATATTACTTGTTTCAGTTATACTCTGTCATGGAAAAATTTTCCCCTCATGAAATATAATTTTGGCTTCCCACTTGAGAGAATTGCATTTTCAGCACCAGAACTCAAACCCTCTTTGTAACAGCTTTTTAATCAAATCAAGTCCTGTCAGATTCATTTTCAAATCAACATTAACAACTCACAAGTGCTGAACATGACAACCATTTGTCCTTTATGCTCAGTTCAGTGCCTCAGGTTTAAATGCCTTGTTTCACTTAATTTTTCCAGTTTCTCAGGCCTTGGCCTTTGCAGAACAAAGGATATAAATAAGGGAGAAATATTTTAAAAATTTTAATAGTATTATAATTAAGTAGTAAAAAATTTCCCAAATCTTTTTCTTATTGCCTCACAGTTTATTGTAAATTCTGTCAGTGATTCACCAGAATGGTACAAGGTTTAAAATTTTTACTCAGCTTGAGTGTGCAACATAAAATTGTAAGGTGATACAGTCATGGTATCACAAGCTGGGACAAATATGTATCAACAGCCAGACAAAACACCTCCCAGAAGGAACCAATTAAACCTTTGGAGATTTCAATTACCCCCTTTGATGGGGTTTTCAAGATCGATAACCAAGCATGTGTCTTGACAAGATGGTTGGGACTACCAGGGGCTCACTTGAGAACAGCAGACAACCAAAGACCGTTGCTATTTTTGTGCTTGGATGTGCTTGCCTGGTAATAATATCTGCGTGTGCTGCAATAAATATTTATGTTTCATTTTTTCAATGTAAACTGAGATTTGAGATGCACAACCTCTTCTCTTTAGGGTTAAGTGATTTTTTTTTTTTTTTTTTTTAAATATTTTGGCAGCACCCAAACAAGATCAGGAAATGTCACATGCCACCTCTCTAGTCCACCACTCTTCTTTTTCCTCCTCTGCCTCTCCCTCCAGTGTCTCATTCAGAAGAATGAAGACAAAGATTCAACACACAGAGCCAGACAGCAACAGAGAGCTCTCTAGCGCATACTAATCTAAAACAACACTGCATCTAGGCAACATGTTTTATTCCATCCCCACTGAGGCGTGTTTAAGTGTGAGATAGGGCTCTGCACATCTCATCACTTAGGAAAGGTTGTGGCCTGCATCTTCAGCCCCCACCCACCCCCCATGCAGGTTCCTATCACTTCCATCCTCATATTGGAAGTGACAAGCCACTCAGGCAGAGGTGTCTTCGCTCACCCCATCAGCAGCCATGCAGCCCTACTCAGAGCTGTCAGACTGATTACATATCAGATATAGGGAGGGGTGGGGAGGGGGGGGGAACCTAAGGAAAAGAGATGTCCAGCTGGAGACAGACCACTAAACACATCGTCTGTCCTGCTGCTGCACATCTGCCAATACACATCCCACCTGTCCCCAAGGCTGCCACAAAACCAATCCATATGTCTCCATCACTCTCCTGCTGAGTTTTAGAAATTCAACAAAATGCATTCTTTCTGTTTGTCTGTCATTCTTTCTTCTGGTTTGCAATTTATCTCTTTTACAAACTTGTTGTTAGTTATCTTTGCTAGTTCTTTTTGGCTCTCTTACTTTCCGTTCAATATGTTTTGCTTGTTTGTTTGTTTTTTTTCCCCAATTCATCGTGAGTGCTCACTGTGGAGAGTACAACTTATTTATAAACTATTCATGCTTGGTGGCAGTTCATTACACAGATAATGTTACCTGTCCTCCCTCTCTGGACTAGTAAAGCAGTGGTAGTTTTCTCTGGATCAAAGAAGATGTGCTAACTGATAGGAAGCACTGAATTATTGGCGCTTGTCTGGAGAATGTGTCTGAGGTGCCCAACTCTCTTCCACGGGACAAAAATACATGTTGTTTGCCTAAGCACTGATTTTCTTGTCTCTTTTCTCTTCTCTCTCTCCAGGCGTGAAACTTGGAAGCACTCCACGGCAGTCCAGAGAGGTATGTGTTTACTCCATTTCTCCCAAAACACATACACATAGGTTGCTCCCACCTGTTATCTATTGCAAAAAAGTGATTGTCAGCCTTGTACCTCTCAGCGTGTCTGATAGCATCTGTGTAGAAAGGCTGACCTCACACTGTGCATTCAGCCAGTCAGACTGAAGCTGAGTTTAGTGAGTAAACGATCCCAGTTGCACCAGGCCAGTTTCCTCAGGGTATTATCACACCTAGAGTTTTTTCATTCCTTCTTTCTTCCTCAATAAAAGATTTTTTTCTTATATTTATGCTTTTGGTTAGTTTGTTTTCACTATTTCGAGTTGTGCAGCGGCAATAAAAATGATAAGATCTGCTCTTTATCTAAGTCACAAGTACAGACTCACACACAAGGGCTTAAGCAAATACAGTAAAGAATGATATTCTTTAATGTCTTTATTCAACATTAAACATTCACAGTGCCAAAAAAAATAATTGAAGCATTCGATTTAATACCTGGTTAAATCTAATTTTGAGCAATGACATCAAACACGTTTCATACTGTAACTGCAAGATCAAAACTGCACATTGTTCAGTAGACTTTTTGGACCATTCTTCCTTAAATAACAGCTTCTGCTCAGCCATATTTTTGGCACGAACAGTTCTCTTTTGATTCTACAGCATCTCGGTTGGATTAAGGTCTCTGGGCCACTCCAAAAGGTGGATTTTCTTTCTGTTGTTCGCTCTGTTTGAAGTTATTCTGTAGATTTACTTTAATGTTTAGGGTCATGGTACTGTTGCATCTCCTGGCATCATGACAACATATACTGTTATAAATGTGGGAATTTACACATTTTGCTGTAAAGATGCTGAAATGCCCGGGCCCAGAGGCAGCAAAGCAGCTCCAAATTATTATGCTCCACCAACTGTGCGTCACCTCTGAAATGATGCCTCCAAAGGTTCAGACATAGTGCTGCCTACCCTTCCCAAGCAATTCAACTGTAGTTTTGTGAGTCCTCAAGATATTTTCCCAGTAGAGCTGTGGAGCGTGAAGGTTCTTCTTCCCAATCTTTAGATGAGCAGTGATGGTTTCTTTCAGAGCTCAGCAGCTTCCTCTATGGTATCCCACCACTATGCTTGTTCAGTGATTTACGTATTTTAGAGTCATGAACACAGACGCCAGAAAACTTCTATTTCACTATATTTTGTGCTGTGTGTTTGGCATCATCCATGCTGGATTCTCACTTCAAGTAAGAGCAGCTGCATTACCAAATACTGTTTGTTTATACACTCACTAGCCACTTTATTATCTAGTACTAGGTTGGAACCCCTTTTGCCCTCAGAACTGCCTCAATACTTTGTGGCATGCATTTAACAAGGTGCTGGAAACATTCCTCTGAGATTTGGGTCCATATTGATATGATAACATCACACAGTTGCTGCCGATTTGTCGGCTGCACATCCACGATGCAAATCTCTGTTCCACCACATCCCAAAGGTACTGTATTGGATTGCAATCTGGTGACTGGGGAGGCCATTTGAGCACAGTGAACCCATTGTAATGTTCAAGAAACCAGTTGGAAATGATTTGAGCTTTGTGATATGGCACATTATCCTGCTGAAAGCAGCTGTCAGAAGCATCAGAAGATGACTATACTGTGGTTATAAAGAGATGAACATGGTCAGCAACAATACTCAGGTAGGCTGTGGTGTTCAAATGATGCTCAGTTGGTACTAAGTGGCACAAAGTGTGCCAAGAAAATATTCCCCACACCATTACACAACCACCACCAGAAGCAGGCTACTAGCAAGACAGGATGGATCCATGCTTTTATGTTGTTTACGTCAAATTCTGACCCTGCCATCTGAATTTTGCACTCGAGACCCATCAGGCCAGGCAATGTTTTCCAATCTTCTATTGTCCAATTTTGTTGAGCCCGTGCAAACTGTAGCCTCAGTTTCCTATTCTTAGCTGACAGGAGTGGCACCCAGTGTGGTCTTCTGCTGCTGTAGCCCATCTGCTTCAAGGTTTGAGGGGTTGTGCATTCAGAGATGTTCTTCTGCATACCTTGGTTGTAACGAGTGGTTATTTGAGATACTGTTGCCCTCCTGTGAGCTCAAAACAGTCTGGCCATTCTCCCCTGACCTCTGGCATCAACAAAGCATTTTTGTCCAGAGAACCACTGCTCACTGGGTATTTTCTCTTTTATGGACTATTCTCTGTAAACCCTAGAGATGGTTGTGTGGGACAATCCCATTAGATCAGCAGCTTCTAAAATCGTCAGACCAGCCCACCTGGCACCAACAACTGTCTCAAAGTCAAATAAATTACCTTTCTACTCCATTCTGATGCTCGGCATGAACTTAAGCAGTTTGTCTTGATCATCTCTACATGCCTAAATGCATTTAGTTACTGCCATTTGACTGGCTGGTTAGATATTTCCGTTGACGCAAAATATCTACAGCAATGACTACCTATGCTTATCCAACCCTGTGATTCCACACCACTTCATATTTTGTTATTTCATATTTTCATATTTTGACTCCACCCCCTGTTTTTATTAGGCAGTTACTTGCACAAAATCAAGTTAGAATGGAAGTGAATGGAATTTTTCACATCTGATCAAATAAAACAAATTTCAAACCTTTGAAAAGTTTGGATAAACAACAAAAAGATAAAATTTATTCAAAATATTTTAAACATCATTATGAAGGCACTGAGAATCTGAGCCAAGGCTTTATTGTGCTATGTTTTTCATCATTAGCACAAGTAAGATCAGGAATAAACATACACAACAAAAGAGTTCACTCAAAAATTAGTAAAAGATGTGGTAAAGTACTGAAAAAAAGAATAACGATATAAAATAAAAATAAGTGTAATTATGTAACGAGAAAGAAAAAGGAAAAAATATTAACAACCAATTACACAACCAAAACAAAATACAGAAAAGAGAATTTAAAAGATCAAGGATGAAGATAAAGATTTAACTTTTTTTCATAAATTTCAGCAATGTGAAATGCTTGGAAAAATTCTGTATAAACACAGTAAAAAACTGAAGTGCATCCACTTACAAGTATGTATATGATGTTTAGCCAAAATAATTACTAAGTTGACAGTTTCTGATTTTTTCTTTTTTTTCAGTTTGGGTTATACATAAAATAAATTATATCATAAAAAGTAAATGAAGATATACCATCTATTTTTAATGACAACCTGTCATGAATATTGAAACAGCTAAGTGTACGGACATTCAACAAAAATGTCATCATACTATTAGCTGCAATGGTCAGGTAGCTGAAGAAAATCACACTGCTATATGTTGCTGACCCCTGCTTGCGCTCTCTCTGCTGTGATTGTCAGCACCAGAGAAAGACTTACATCAGTGTAAACCCTGAAGAACGTGACGTCTGGTGTACAGAGTTCTGCCTTGCTCTCACCTTGCACATTAAACACACAAGAAGGACCCTCCCCCACCCTCTCCCCCCCTCCAGATGAAAGAATATGACCATTTAAGTCAGGAGAGGGATGAACCAAGATTCATGATGGTCTCATCACCTTGTCTGTTGTAAAATTAAAATTATACATCCAGTCCATTGGCTTTATGATGCCATTACAGCATTAAATTGAAATAAAATGTCAGAATGCGTGATGGCCTTGGGCATCATCTGATGGTAATCAGGCAGTAGATGATTCTAATTTGGAGTCCTCA
This sequence comes from Paratilapia polleni, assembly GCA_015106735.1. Lineage (NCBI taxonomy): Eukaryota > Metazoa > Chordata > Actinopteri > Cichliformes > Cichlidae > Paratilapia > Paratilapia polleni. Next base: position 66,369 of record VUQI01038128.1, on the reverse strand, counting down.
TTAAGTGTTTATAAGACATTTATATGGCATTACAGCTCAGTTTATTGATAGGTCATGGATGGCATTGGGCAGTGTGTGACATTTGTGTTTAGCAAAGTTAGACCTTTGTTTAAGGTGTAGTGAAACAGCACCATCAAGTGGCTAATTGGAGAATGAAACATGAGGGGTAAATGTGGTTATTTCTGGCATTGAAGCCCATATTTAACACATCATTAAGTAATAAGGTTTAAATTTATGGTTCTTGCTTGCATATCTACCTGAAAATATTCTTGTTTCTTTGGTCTGAACAGGTGTGCTGCTGTCAACTTTAACCTGTGCTGCCATTGTTTTACAGACTCTTTCTACTCAGGACCGTGAGAGAGGCAAATCTGATAGTTATCAGGACCTCCAAGCCGCAGAAAGCATCCTGTCCAGTCCAATCCCTCCAATGCAGTTCCCACATTTTGAGAAGAGCAGACAGACAGCCACCCCTGGGTCTCGGGAGCAGGACATAGGCTCCCTTCATGTCTCCAAAAGACACCGCAAACTGCTAAAAACAAGTCCCCTAATCCAACACATCAAAAATAACATTTCCTCATCCTCCTCATCATCAGTTTCCTCCTCATCCTCAAGTTCCTCTTCATCTCCAGTTTCCTCCTCCATTGCCTCAGGCTCTTTTTCTCCAGAGAGATGGCGAAAGCTCTCCAGTATCCTGGAAGCACGCCAGCAACTGATGAAGGAAATCTGTGCTAAGTACAAAAGCAGCATCTCAAAGACCATCACACGTCATCATGTGAAACACATCTTCGTGGAGGATAAGTACAAGTTGTTGTACTGCCAGGTGCCCAAGGCAGGGTGCTCCAACTGGAAGAGGACCCTGATGGTGCTGGCGGGCCAGGCTTCCAATACTCAGAGCATTAAGCATGATACAGTCCACTATGGCGATCATCTAAAGAAGCTTGATAGCTTTGACCGACAGGGAATCATGCACCGTCTAGAAACCTACACCAAAGTCATATTTGTCCGTGAGCCTTTGGAGAGAATGGTGTCAGCTTACAGGGACAAGTTTGAAAATCCCAACAACTACTACCACTCCCTGTTTGGGAAACCCATCATTTCTAAATACAGGGTGAACCCGTCATGGGCAGCCCTGAAGACAGGAAATGGGGTCACATTTAAAGAATTTGTCCAGTACCTGCTGGATGTCCACCGGCCCGTGGGAATGGACATCCACTGGGAGCAGGCAAACCAGCTCTGCAACCCTTGTCTCATAGACTATGACTTCATTGGCAAGTTTGAGAACATGGAAGAAGAATCTAACTTTCTCTTGCGACTGGCTGGGGCACCACCTAACCTCACACTGCCCAGTTTTAAAGATAGGAACCCAAGTGACAAACGGACCTCTATGCAGATCACGGAAAAATACTTTTCACAGGTTAGCATGTTGGAGAGACAGCGAGTATATGACTTCTACTACATGGACTATCTGATGTTTAACTACTCCAAGCCTTTTAAAGATTTATATTGACTGACTCATGTCACCTTTCTTAAATCACAGTCACATTCCACTACATCTCTACTATAACTGTAATCTTAACATAACAACACTTACTCACATGCTCAAATAGGTCTTTGCATCTAAGCAGAGAGATCAGAGAGACCAAATTTCACTCAAAAACACCTTTTCTTACATTTTTACCAGATTATATTAATTTGTAGACAGTTCATGTGCTGTTGTACTAAATACTCTAAATTGTCCTAAAATGCAAGATATTTATTCGCTACTAGCAAATGGTGAGGTAGAATTTTAAAACTGTAAACGTTTAGCTTCTAAAAAAGTTTATCGTTGTTCAACAGGCTTTAAGATATGCCTTACTGTCAGTCAAATAGCATTAGCAAATGTTTATTATGGTTTAAACACCACATTTACCATAGGGTTCAACCACATTCTTGAATTTAGAAAGGATTTCCAAACCCCTATCACCTTACCACAAAACTTAGACCACATTATTTATAAGAATAGTAGCTTTAGTTCTTGGTTCACCCTAAATTGTTTAAATTCAAACTCTTTATATAATTTGAAATATTTGCATTTACTATTTGACTTACAGCAGGTTAGGCATCAGTATACCTCTATGTATCAGTGCATACTAATACAGATATTTAATGTGAATGGCTTTACTAAATATAACTAAAACACTACAAATACTATAAATCTTTAAATGTGTCAAGTGCTGCCCACTCAAAAGCTGTGTGCACCTATTGTAGCATTTTTATACTTCTAACTTTGTCAATTTGTGCTTTTGTCTAACACATACATGTGTTGTAGGTCCTCCATCAATAAGGTGTCTACTTGAGCTTTTAAATGCAGGACAACCAGGTACATGCAGGGTACAAAGTGTTGCTGCCAATATCTCTCAATGTCTGTTAGTGCTGCTGACTTACCAGTTGATAGCACTGGAAACTAAAAAAAAAGTCTACAGGCTGAAAAAAACCCCACAAAAACAGTTGTTTAGATTTGGTGTCAAAAAGATTTTTTTCAGTAATGTATGATTTGGACTCCAGCAAGAATGAGAAAAAGAGTTTGCCTAAACTTCTCCATCCGCTACTTTAAACACCTCATAACAGATTCCATTATGAATCTCACACTGTCAGCAATCCATCCCCTCTGTATGTATCACAGCTATTCTACACCAACATATAGGCTTTTTTTCTGACTCTACTGTGTAAAATTGTATAATGGGCATTCAGATGACTATATATTTTTCTATGTATTTCTAAAATATATATATTCAGTGCTTCTTGGTGATGTTTATTTCCTTTTTTGATGTCATTTGTTGTTCTTTCAGTAATACCAGTGTAGAGTGTTGTGTAACTGAAGAGTTTCTTTCCAAAACAAAATATCCACCAGCTTAAAACAAACAAGTCTCAAAAAACGAAATGGCTGCAAACTTTAAATGCAGCATTTAAATGTGCAAAAAGCTATGTTTGACTGATGAATTGATACTTTTTGGTGCTTTAGACGTTTATTTGATATAAATGGATATGCACAATTTTGGAAATTAGCTCTTTGATTACTTATCCCAGATCTGTTTGGATGCTCAATAAGATAACAGACCCTGTACAAATGAGCTGCGATCGACCTAGTTACCCATACTGGCTAAGGATATCTTTACCCATAGTATTCCCATGCTGTGTGCTTATATGTGCAGTACTGAATTAGCTGTTTAGATGTTTTTACAATCTTTTTTTCCCCCTGCATCTTTCTATAAAATATATACACACAAAAAAAACCCACATTGCAGCTATAGTATCCTGTGTGCAACATGGCTAAATTGCTATTCCCAACACAAAAACCAAATGGCAAGTCATACTTTCCTTTTTCTTTTCTTATGTATTACTTGATGCAGGTCAGACTACATATAATGTGCACTAGAAGAAACTACACAGAAACCGGCAGTTTTTAGGTCCTAAGCAATCAGACATTGTTAAATAGGGGACCAATGCAACCCACTATAAGGTTAAAAATACTATAGGGTTTAATATTAAGTAAAAAGACGCAGAGCCATTCATCAGACTAATGGTGTACTATAAATATTCGCTCAATGGAGACCCTAGATAAGGATTCAACAAAGAAAGTTGAATTTAAATCACCTTGGTTTACAGTTTCAGCTTTCAGCTATACAGTGGTAAAACATGCAAGTGCAATGAAGAGGTGGCCACAAATGCTGCTTAACATACCAAAATAAATTCAAGATAACATACCTTGATTCAAGATAACAAGTCTTTTTTTTTATGAGAGCAAAGATGAACTGGATTTATTAGATGCAAGGAACAACCTATGGTTAGTCTCTGATAAAATAGCAGTCACAATTCAGCTACGTTATATCCTTTGCAGCGCACTAGAATTTTGTTATATGTTGACAAAAAGAGTTGTATTTGCCAATGGAAAAAGAGAAAAGTCATATTATTTAAATCTATACACTCTATAATCAATTTTTAAGACCTTTAACAATTTTGGTGATATTATCCTTTCGCAGTGATGGTAACTGTATGAACTTTTGTCAGTATAGTGTTGGCTTTTGCAATGCCATAATCTAACCTTTGTTTAGGTTCTGGTCAAAATTTATGTAAGTGTAGCCAAGATCTGGCCAAAACAGCTAATGCATTATGATGAGTATTACTTTTTGTCAGTCCCTGCCCCCCTGCTAAGGAAGATTTCTTGGTTTTGTGGGTATACAGACAGATTTATCAAAAGCATAACTACAGTAACAAGTGAATGTATAACAGTTTATTGTTGGTGCAAATCTGTATAAAAGATGATCTTAAGCCCTTTGCCTTATTTTACACTGCCAATCAAATGGTGTATTTCAGGAAGACATTTTTCAGGAGGTTATTTCTGGCTGATGAGTGTCTGCTAATAAATTGTCTTTTAGCATTTTCAGTGTCATTCCTTTTTTCATGCATTTGTGTTGTTTATTATTCTCAGGTTCAGTGATTTGTGAACTTTGTAGAGTCAGCTAATGAGCTTCAGGATAAGAATCAGCAGTGTTAGACCCAGAGCAATGTGTGATTCCAAATAAAATGTTTACCTTGTTATTGTTTTAGTTTTACAAATATATAATAACAAATAATGATTAACACTAATTACAAAGTGCAGATCTTCTGTGAAAGCTGGTAGCCATGGTGATGATGGTATGGGAACAAAATATCAATTTTCCAAAATTGTTTTGTTTCATTTATACAAAGGCCAGATATTTAAGCTCAGTTTTATTTAGATGAAGCCATTAAGACAAGAGTAACATGTAAGCTACTTAACTGGAACTTGACCTCATATACACTATATTGCCAAAGGTATTCACGTGTCTGCCTTCACACGCATATGAACTTGAGTGACATCCCATTCTTAATCCATAGGGTTTAATATGATGTCGGCCCACCCTTTGCAGTTATAACAGCTTCAACTCTTCTGGGAAGGCTTTCCACAAGGTTTAGGAGTGTGTTTGTGGGAACTTTTGACCATCCTATCACGGTACCACGCTGGAATTCACTGAGCTCCTGAGAGTGACCCATTCATTCACAATTGTTTGTAGAAGCAGTCTGCATACCTGCATGCTTGATTTTATACACCTGTGCCCATGGAAGTGATTGGAACACCTGAATTCAATGATTTGGATGGGTGAGTGAATACATTTGGCAATATAGTGTATGTGACAGTGCTGTAATGTGATACAGTTGGATAACAGTCACTCATGATATAAGAGGAAAAGTCACCTAATAAAAATGTGTAGAAGTTGACTTCTTGGGATTATGCCCCTCTGTACCAAATGGTAATCAATCCAGTGTAGATATAACTGTCAAACTGTCAAGGGTGGTGAAGTAGCCAACAGATGAACAGGAGGAGAGTTATTACTGATCAGCCAATACACATTTTCATCCATTTACTTAACCGCTTATCCTATTCAGGGTTACAGAGGGCTGGAGCAAGGCACAGCACGGCGGGTATAATGGGGCCCTAACCCAGCTGTCAGGGGGTGATAGGTGGGGTACACCAGGTTGCCAGCAAGTGGGTTGTCGAAAGTGATATGCCAGCCTGCCACAGGGCCACAAGGGAGACAGACAAGGGAGAACATGCAAACTCCACAGAGAAGTGCCCCAGCCAGCAGATTCAAACCCAGGACCTTCTTGCTGCACCACCATGCCACCCCAATACACATAGTGTCATATTAGTACAACCCAGTTCCTATCCTGAGCATATGGTTTCACTGAGACCATGGTGTATCATTCAGCTCAGACTTGGTACACAGGCAAGTTGTCCAGTACAACCACAGCCTGCCCTCTGTTGTCCACTGGAACCTTTACAGGATTTAATGGAAATTGTATTGATACACAGAGCAGGTTCCCCTCATGACAGACCCAACTGACAGCAAGTGTTAACTTGTTTAAAAAAAAAAGTCACGAGACAAAATCATGGATGTGAGCAGTCACTGCTTGGTCTAACTGGTAAGTGAATCTTTGTCTCAAAATATATCACAGGGATCCTAAACCAAAGTACTGTATCTCATGTTGGCAAGTCCAGCATTCAGTGTCCCTGCTATGTGTCGTCAGTCTGAGATGTTGGGTGTTTACCAGGCAAGGTTTGTCTTAATTTAAATTGTGGTTCACCAGCTTCCTTCAGTCTGTCTCGGGTACTAACCTTTCCCAGAGTGGGTTTGAAAAAGAAAACAAAATTAACGTATTTTCATCCCACTGCTGGTCTTATGTAAGGGAGTAAAAAGAAAACAATAGTACAATTGTTTTGTATATAACAATAAAGATTTCGAGTCAGAGTAATGTTGAATGTTACACAAAAATACATTTAGCAGTAGTTACTCTATGTGATGCTAGTCAAGGATTTTTCACTGTAAGATAAAACAGGCACAATTTTACAAAGGTTTTTTTTTTTTAATTATTATGTAAAGTTGAGTTGTTGTTGTTTTTTTAAGTGTAACTTAAGTGCATGTTTGAAGTTGCAGACCACAATTTCTAATTGCAGGAGGTGATATTTTTATATCAGCTTATCTAGATTTTATTAATAACATGTAACAAAACAGAAAAAGCTATGTGGTTGTGGATAATGCACAAATTCTACAAATTTACAGTGCTTGACAAATTTATTAGACCACCTGTCATAAAAAAACAAGTCCAAGTCCATCCAGCATCGCAAAGTGCTTTAATGTTGACTCTTGAGTTCTCAACGTTTTACCATTTTGAACAGGAGTGAGGAATTTCAAATTTAATTCACATTTTTATACCCAAATTTGAGCCGGCACACTGGACTTCTCTGAGAAGTCAGAAAACCACCAAAACAATTTTTCCTGTTCAGGAATGCAAGTAAATAACTGTAATTTGCCATGTTAATCAAAAAATAATAATGTGCTTTACTATTTTTTTCTAATATTTTGTAAAACAGTAAATTCAAAAATTCATGGATAACAACAGTATTTATATTTTAGCATTAAAATTATCATTTTGATTAAAGAGATTGTGCATACTGGTGGATTAACCATTACAGAAATGTCTTTTGAAAAGTCTTTGACCTTAGTTCCAAGTATATATATTCATAACACTAGTCTCAGTCAGATGTTTCTATTGCTTTGCAGGTTAATATTTAAATTAACACTAGTGAGAATTGTTAACCCTTTAAGCAATAAGTCATGTCTATCCATTATGTGCCTCAAAGGGATGGGATTCATATTAGAATCCCTGAAGATAAGTCACATCAGCTCACAAAACTACACACTGGGAAATAACTGCCAATGCATGTTTTATGTCTGGAAGTAAAACTTTTCATTTTGAGATCTAAGTGCCTTCAAATTGGTGCTTTTATTCTTCCATCACATAGCCGTTAAGTGTCAGTTCTGAGGGAAAGGATTCGTTTCATTTCCATTTTGTTATTAGATTAAAGTAGGTACCTTATGTTGCCTAAATTTATAGTAATTTGTATGATTCTCACACACTCAAAGGAAGCCAAATCTGTCACAGTGGCATTTTTTTCACTCTATCATTTTACCTTCAAAAAATGACATTGTTTTAAGATAAACAAATAGCAGTCTTACTATCGTGCTTGCATCTGCATGTGTGTGTGTGTGTGTGTGCGTGAATGAGAGGTTATGTTTATGCTTGTGTGGCAGATGAATATTGCAGAACAAATTGATCACTCTGTAGAGTTAGAAATTTGATTAAATGCTCAAGGCTGATTTCCGCAACAGCTCTTGTATAAGTCATGAGAGCACTTTGGGGGAAGTTAAAACTGTGGAGAAAACAAAAGCCATCCATTTACCTCATTAGTGTGCGTGGAAAATCTTGACATGCTTTGAAGAGAACGTGCTTGTGTAGCAAAATCAGCTTAAGGGCCCAAAGCAGACATACAAGGGAGGCAACCAAACATCTTCTCAAAGTGATAAACAACCTCGCCTTGCTTGGGAGGACTGTAAAAAGAGACTTTGCTCCATTTTTCAAGTATTATTATTATAAGTTCCTCAGTTAATCTTCCTGTTTGCCTTCAAGCCAGCATTAACATGGCTGATGACAGGTTTCGGCTGATTCTCTGACGACAGAGTTCACACAAACATTAACACACATACGCACACGTGTATAGTACAAAGACTGACACACAGCTGCTTGCAAAGGCTGTCTACAATGGTAACAACTGCACCAATGCCTCTGCAAAATCTCCCATGTAATAACAGAACAAAACCAATTTAAGGGGTTGACTCCTCAGTTCAGTGGTGCAAAATCTGAGAGGAAGAAAATTCCCTCAAATATCAAATACAAAATTTGGCTCATTCACATGCATGCCAGGTTAATTCTCCGCCTTTCGCGTGAAACCTTTGTTTGTTTTGGCAATGAGTTGCAGCACGCTCTAAACACATCTCTCAGTGACATAAACCTCATTAAAATGATTTGCTCAAGCTCCGTTATTAATCAAGTGAAGCAAAACGACAAGTGGAAAATAATTTTATGGAGGAAATCTCAAAATTCAAGTCCCGTTGAGGGTGCATGCTTCCCAAATATCTCATTTGGTGATCTAGACCGGTTTTCACACACACAGCTCAATCTGAAAACAAGAACTTTATCGTTTGGCTGGATGGAGCCAGAGATAAGAGATAAGAATGCCTTTATAGAAAAAAATAATAAAAATTCATATTATTAATAAAATTACATGGTACTTTCGGTGTCAAGAAATTGAGTGTTATTTTGCTTTATTTATTCCAACAGAAACTTTTCAGTGCCATGAACCACTTTCATTTTTAGGCTCTTTGTAAGTCAAAATACTTGCAAAAAGTAGAAACTATGGAGATAATCAAACAGGCGTTACCTAGGCCTATAGGCTGGCTGGTGTGGCTGCAGCACTGTGGCTGCTTGGCAGAAGGCAGGTGCACCACACCGATTCACAGCAGTTCATTCCTGAGCAGGGCACAGCAGTGGTGTTATATATTAGACTCTGGGGATGATGAATCCCAGGTTTTCAAGGAGAGAGATTTCCACAATGTACTGAAAGTAAAAGCACACATTCAGAAGGGGAAGTTCATGTCTGAGCATCTCAAACAAAATAACAGTTCAGTAAATCCTTGTGATTACTTAAATCATTCAATTTGTTTTGCAACAAAGGAGAATGAACTTCACACTTGTAAATGTGAAATAATTACCATTTTAAATGTGCAGTTTTGTAGCCAATTGAGGTCATAGGTAACACTTGAGCAACACTGATTATCACTTGATTTCAAACTATGAACATTTTCAAGCATCCAACAGTGCAGCTTTAGCATTCATTTTAAATCAGCTTTTTCTTTTCTCTCCATTAACTCCTGATGGATCTCTAATGGTTCACTATTATCACCAGCTAACTTGGTTTGCTTGCAATTTTGGGTTGAATGGGAAGTGAACAGGCGAGTTTAGAAATAATGGAATGGACAGGTATTCATACAATCCTTTAGACTACAAGCCACAGTTAACCATACACTCACACAGTGCTTTATTCTACATTCTTTAAGCACTGTTGTGTTAGCAGTACAATGAGGTTGTTTCTGCCCTAAACACAGTGTGCACTTTATCATCGTGCTCTTGTCCTTTAGTGCAATAAAAATTAAAGTAATTTCCACATCTCCACTCCTCAAAAGTTGTAGACCGTGCCACCATTTCCTCCTCACTGCACTGAAATCAGCTGATTGCAGCGCAAGTATGTAGGAAGAAACAGGCATGTTTGATGATTTTTTCTTTCTATCCAGCCTTCGTGCAGATAACTGAAGAACCTTTGTAACGCAAGTACATAGTTTTAACTTTAATGTGATTACTGAATTTAGTATAGTAATGCTTTACATTACCAAAAAATGCAATGTGATTACGGTAACATGTTACCCCTAACACTCATCTTTGGGAGGAAGAATCCAGAGAGATCTCCACTTGAAAGGCCCCAGCTAGGGTTCAAACCATTAACCTTCTTACAGTGAGGCTACAGTGCTAACCACTGCACCACCATGCACTCAGCTCAAACAGGTGAGCCAGTGTGGTGACTTTTACAGAAAGGCAAGCAGAGATGATGAACCATCCCCCCAAAAATGACTGTTTAACCAGACAAATTGAAGACAGATTAAAACATACCTTTTCATGATTTTGTGCTGCCTGTCTTTAATTCTTTTATATATTCTGCACTCTGCGTGGACATCTTCACCTTTCTGCACTCCTTCCTGGTTGAAGAATTGTAAAAATTATTATTTCTATACTTATCATCAATATATTTGCCATTAGCTAACAATGACGAGTGCTGGAGAAATTTTAGTAAAACACGGGAATGTAAACTGTGTATTACTGGGAAACTGTGCATAATGTATCAAAAGTAAAAGTAATTATTCTGCAGAAAAATGTTCCCATCAGTTTTATATGGATCAATATTACTGCTGCTGATGTTTAAGCTTGAGCTCAGTTTAAATATATTCTGTTTAATCTCTAGTAATGCATCATATTCTATAAAATCATATGTTTATAGTGTGACTGTACTGTGAGGACTCCATATAAGCAGCTTTTAGTGAGCTCAGAAACACAAGCCTACACCTTGATTTAAAAAAGTATATTAAAATATATTAATAACATAAAAATAACAGCTGAATTAAAAGACCTGAGCACTTTGTGGCATTGTTAACTGTCAATATCTACAGGGGGATTAAAATATCTATGAACAATGAAGGTCGAGTCCTGGTAAAACATCTGGTTAAAGTTAGTACATTCATTAAACCAAGTTATTTCTCAGCGATGCTAATCTGAAAATGCTGGTGGAGCCTGCACCTGTTCAACTTGCTTGTTTAATTAAACCAAATTTGGCAGGAGCTGACATCCCCTCTCCATATTCCAGGTTTTCCTTGCTAACAGCTTCTTACGTCAGGGGTTAGTAAGAGGAAACTTACCTGTTAAGATGATAAATCACAGATGGCTCCTTTACTTGCTAACGCTAGTTCTACAGTGCGCATGCGCAACCAACCCGAAACAATCTGCTGGCCTCTCAGCTTGCCCAGTTCAAGTTTTTGTTAAAGGGACACGGACTCGCCCATGAAAACCAGAAACGCTACAGCTTTCAGTGGAATTGAAGGCAAGCAGAGTTAAGACAACTGCGACCACAGGATGGCAGTAATTTAAAGGATGGAAAATTTATGTCAGAAAGCGGAGATGAAATGAGACAGATCACTTTCACTTTGGTCTATTTTCAGATTTCAGTGGAAAAGCAGTGCTTGCCTTGCTTGCCCTGTCAGAAGATACGTGAAATAAAAGTATGTAAGTAAGTAAGTGTTAAATGGAGTAGTACCTAGGCGCTTAAATAGTTAATAAGTTAATAAGTTAATAATTAGTTAATACTTAAAAGTAATGAAAAATCTGAAAGTAATGTATATATGATAAAATGTATAACTTAACTGGATGAAACATTATTTTAACTCTTAACACCACTAAGATTCACTTTAAAATGAAAGGTAAGGTTGTGTTGATGAAGGGACACTTAAGTCCATCTGATAAGGATCACTGGTCTACATGGTGGCATCGCATCATTGGTTAAGATTCATTATCAGGGGTATAAAGTGACAGGATGAGGTCCGAGCTGAAACAGATGAGAAAGCACTGAGACCACACACATGGCTGAACAGTAATTATGTGTGAGAGAATAAACTCTCTGGTTTCAGTGCACAATGCACACCCAGTATTACTTATGGCCACTTAACACAAAGTGTTGGTGAAAGAAAGCAATGTCTGTGGGGCTCTAGCTTCTTAGCCTGCATCAGGCCAGGCTGAGAGAGAGCAGTGCCTCTGGCGAGCCCCAGCTTCAGCTCTGCCTCACCCTCTGGAGGACAGCTAACACATTCAGACTGTAATTCATTGCAAAAAACAGATATATCACGGGTTAACAGGCTCATAGCACCCTATTCAGCAAAACCCAGATGTTGTGTCTGGTTGTTTTGTATAAATGATACTGTATATGCTGCTTAGAAGAACCTTAGAAATTCAACCACTGGCATTTATATTCTCCCACTGATGAAAGAAAAGTCAGACATTTTACCGAAGTAAAATTATCAGCGCAACGTTGTCAAAGCACTATAAAAGTCATGCATTTAAGCAAAAGTACTGAAGAATTGTTATCAGACTGTACTTAAAAAGAAAGTACTTGTTCTGTGGATAAATAGCAGCGATATGGCTTGGTAATACTGTTGCATTAATGCATAAGTAGAATTTTACTGTTGTAGCTTGGTGACAGTAAGGTAGTTTAAACCAAACATGGAGTCATTAAGAAATGAGGAAAAAACAAAGTCAGCTGCACAAATGTTTACTTTCTATGAACTATTTGATTACTGTACATCTTTGTTTATAATGTAGTGGATCACACAATAATTGTTTTTTATCACAAGATTAAAAAAAGGAGTACCCCAACAATGTACTTAAGTACAGAAGGTAAATGAAAATACTAAAGTTACATTCCCTCATCCCACTTAACCATTTTCCTTAGGCAGCATATACCTAATTACACAATTACACAATTAAGTGCAAACTGAATTAAATGTGATGTTTTTCTTAGCTCATTTTTGTAAAGTATAAGCTACAAAAATACTTGTGTGTTGTCCTTCCATATGGTAAAACTTAAGATTTTTTTTTTACTACCCACTGTTGTGTTTACTGTAAAAGAACTAAAACTCAGAAGACATGATGACACACAAAACTGTGCCATTCTTTGTGTGGCTGTAACAAAAAAACAAACAAAATACCAACCACCATTCAGTGTATGAAAACTGGATTTTCACCAACTAAAGTTGGTTGGATTGCATGTTGTGACCATAAAATGTCATCAGCCAGCAGCCTCAGTCCCTATCAGGCAGTCTGCTGCACAGAGCACTCTCCTCTAGCCTTGGGCGCTGGCCGCACTAGCATGCACCCTTCCCCCATTGCCTCTCTTCTCTCTCTTCCTCTGTCTGTCTCTCTTTTACCAGGCTGCAGTGACCCACCCTTCCCGTCCACCCCAACCCCACCACTCCCCTCCCTGTCACCCTGCGGCGCTTAGCTTCCATAGTGTCAGTGCACAGGCCTCAGTGTTGACAAAGCAGCAGGCCTTCAGAAGACACATCAAACCCTGTCCCTCCTCTGTGCTGTTAGGGAGCTCAGCGCACAACAAAAGGACAGGGACTCCAGCTTCAGTCTCAGGCCATTACTAGTCTCAACAACATGGCTACAGACAGAAAAAGGCCCTCAAGGATGTTGTACGTACCAAGACTTACAAACATGAGCCGGATCAACTCAAACCATTCAAGACTCAATCCATGTTTTCTGACTGTTGTGATGACAGTGCTGTGATGGATGATTGTAAATATAAAGCATAAGTCAAGGCTGTGGGTTGATGCCATCATGACACATGCACTCTAATGAGGACTGTGGGTGCTCTACAGTGCCAGGGACTTCCCCCAAGGCACATCTGAGAGGGGGGGAATGGTATGTGATGCATACCAGATGTGATTGGAGACATCACACTGTTCACGTTGTTACTGTTAACCAAATAGTAGCAGCAACAAAAGCAAAAGATCATTTTTCCTCTGTTCACACATTCAAGGCATGAGGCTGGATGCTTGTAAGACTGGTTTGAGCCAGAAGCAGAATAACACATTTCAGAGGATTTTTTTTTTCCCAAAGAACTTCAGAGAGGATTGCACATAGAAAAGAGAGTTTGGTGACGGATACAAGAGATGACATAAAGCAAAGTCACATTATCACCTCTTCCCCTCTGACAAAACAGAGAAAATGTCTAATATCTTGGCATTTTGTCAAAGTTTCCTAAATATTCACACATCATAATTTAATCCTGTACCCACAAATGTTAATCTGACTGCAAATCATCGTACAGACATGAAATGCCTCTATTACCTGATGGCCTTTTTCACAGGTCCCAAGAAGTTCATCAGTTTGTATATATTCTGTGATTAGAGCCTCAGACCACATGATGGCAGCAGTTTTTGAGATTTTAGCCAAATCTTAAAAACTGGTAAAACAGAAAAGAAAAGAATTTCTGCTTCATTAAATTGTGTTCTGTTTTGTTTTTTCTTATTTTTTTAGTTGCTCTTAACTGTAACATGCCAGACGGGGGAGAGGAGGCATTCAGTGTAGCAAAAAAGCCCCTGTGGGCCATATATTATTAAAATAATCACAATACTGGATTTCTATCATTGATCCATTGATCTGTATGGAGAATTGCCTTTTTTTCTGGAAGGTGTTGATTTGTAAATTAACCAGTGACTAAAGATGTCAGTAGTTACTTTTAACTAGTGACTAGTGAGCGGGAATACGTAAGATCCTCAGATTTTTAATGGAGCAGAAGTATAAAGTAGCATGATAGCATCAAAGTAAAGTACACTGCCTTTTTCAAGGTGCATAGTCTAGCATGTTTGGGGTACTCTGCAGTCTTCCAGTTGGTTAATATTTACTAAATGTCTCAACCAATCACATTAAGATTCTGAATAAACCAAAGACTGAACTTGATGGCATCAGGGTCATTGCAGTTTTACCTGCAAAACTGGAATTGACTCATAACAGCAACTCTCAGAAGTACACACTCTCTTTGTGCTCAGCTTTTTCTGAAACTTAATTGCTGGCATTAAGCACTTGAGGGAATTCTGAGTTGTGCTTGTTAGGTGTTTGTGAGCAACACAACTCCATACGTTCTATTAATAAACTGACACCCTTTTACCTTCTCCCTCTCCCTCTCTCTCTCTCTCTCTCTCTCTCTCTCTCTCTCTCTCTCTCTCTTCCTCACTCTCTCTCTGAAATAATGAACAATAAGCGTCGCTGCTGCACCTCAGACACACACCAACATCAAGCAGAATGTCAAATGGCTGTAAGAACGGAGCGATTGACAGCAACCGGGCTCCACAAGGCATGCAGATTACTAAAAGCAAGTTCTGAGTGTTCTTTTCAAACTTTCTCCACATGCCAGGGGGGCAAGTAGAAGTGGAATGCTTGAAAGAGATTCTTGCAAATGCTCACATTTACAAGGGCGGATGTGACTGTATTGTACCTACTGTTTTCACCTCGGTGCATACAAAGTACAGTTGTGTGGGTGACCTAGGCCATGTGGATCAAAAAAGGACACACTGGCCAAATGTCCTAAAGGCTTTAATTGAAATGTGAGAGTAAAAGAGGAACGATAAATACAAAAAACTAAGCCAACAGATTTAATGGAAAGACTAGAACAGAATAGTCTATTTTATATATTTAGTGAAAAAAAAGCAATGTGGCATATGGCTTCAGAAGGGCTAGTAAGAGTTTTAACATTTTAACTCAGGTGAGAACTTTACCCTTTGCCCTTGTACATTAATACCAACCCTACTGATGACTCTACATAGGACTCTCAGATTGCACCCTGTACACAAACAATATCATCTCTGCATCCCAAAATTATAATGTACATTTTTATGCAGATGACACTATTTTATATGCCACTGGCTTTTCCCTTGATCTGGCCATTGCAAAACTACACTCTGCTTTTTATACATTTCAGAACTCTCTTATTAAACACAAGCTTCTTTCAAATCCTGATAAAAGTAAGTCCATGCTGTGCATGAGGTCACCTAAAAGTATCCAGCCTACTGTCCTTATACCCATTTGGAATACCTATCAAGAAAATTGTATTTTGTATTTATTATGGTGATATTATTTATATGCATGCTTCTTCGTCCACCTTGAAGCCTCTTGATTCTGTCATCACACTGTGTTGCAGTTTACCACAGCTAAGTTGGTACAGGTCTTTTCTTGCTCACCACTGTATCCTGTATGAAGAAGTGGGATAGTCCTCCTTAGCGGAACAGGAGAGAGGAGCATTGTATGGTGTTTATTTAAACTGTTTTCAATACTTTGCTGCCTACAAATGGAATAAGATACAAAAAATATGAAGCTATATTCTCTGATTTCATTGCAACATTTTTAAAAGGTTATATTTATGTATCTGCAAGTACCCTTGCACATGCTTTTCTTGATCCTCTGAGGTCTAAGTAATCATCTGTGACGACCCCAACCCTAGCCCCAAATACGAACCCTAACCCTATTTTTTGGAGTTAAGCAAAAAGTACTTTTTTGGAACAAATATAAAAAGTTTTTGATGTGTGTAGAATGATTATTTTCTTTGTCCCCTGATTACCAAGGCAAGAATAAAATTACATATTCTGATTGTATAAGGCTAGGGTTAGAATTCAGGTCATCACTGATGTCTTAGACCTCAGAGGGTTCATTTCTGAACAGATATAATGTGTCTGTCTATCTACCTGTCTGTCTACTCTTAAATTCAATATGTCTTTCATACACGGGTGCCTCCTGAAAAGAGATCTTGATCTCAATGAGACAACCTCTGCAAATAAAGGATTTAATACTAATTATCAGAAAGTGCATCAGTATACAGGAGAGTAATCATTCAGTAGGATTGTACATGTACAATGTTACTCCTAACCAGCAGATGGTGCTATGTTCATTCTTCCTGTGAGCAATATTATGTATCCACTAGAAAAATTAGCATGCATTCATTCTTTGGTGTCAGATCTCTGACCTGGTTGCAGCAATTTTCTTTGGTTAAAAATAAATGAAATTAAAAAAATAACGAAAAAAGGTAAGCATGTGTCTGTGTCACAAGGAAGAAGAGGTTAAAAAATGTTTTTGAGGATTTTAAGAAAACCTTAGCACCATTTTTCCCTAAGAGGCATAAAGCATACTACATGCTGTGATTAATATATAGCAGAAAGCGCTTTAAAAACCACATATAATCCTCTGGTGAAAGGATAAAGCTGGAGAAAGGCACAACATTGTTCTCTGTGCCACTTTAGGCAACATAACTAATATCACCTTGCTTTTGAACCTAGAGGCAAAGTTATTATTCTTATGGGGTCATGCATTAATTCATATTCTCCATTAACATATGTCTGAAGGAGACTTTGAAATTTTGACTGATGTATGCAGTTAAATACTTCATGTTGCAGCTTAAACATCTTAACTCAGAATTAAGCAAAACTCAATATTAAATTCATAGTTTTAGAAAGGTAAACATTTTAAATAATGGGGAAATTGTGTGGAATAATCCTTTAATGAAAAATAGAACAGAGCTATTATCTCTGTCTGCGCCTGCATCAGGGAGACCAAACATCTATAATCTCATTACCTGGGTCAAATATTACAATCTAAAATTTTTTAACCCTGGAAACTAAGAAAAACACTTTAATCATGGGGACATTTTTTGACAGTTAAGAAAATAGAAACAGGAACCTGTCCGTTTTTCACTTGCTGATGTGCTGGTCAGGAGGGCAGATGTTTAGATTTTTTGGGGAAATCTCAAAGCTGCATGCAAATCCTCAAGATGACCTACTTCTTCCCTTCCACATAGACACCGATAAAATCCATAAATTAAGGAAATTAACTGATGGGGCCCGGGGCCACTTTGTAAGCTATTTAAATCTTTAAATTTACAACATCCCTGCATACTTCATGTAATTGAACTAACTCCGGGCTTGTTTCCTTTAATGAGAAAAAAAAATCCCCGTTTCCCCTCCAGTCTGTACCTCTGGAAGCAACAAATCTGTGCCAGGGGGGAAGATAGGAGCGCTCGAGGCGCGCTGAGGTCTCTCTAATTATGAAGACTTGACTTACTTCAAGGAGAGACGTATTCTCACACATCCATCAGTCCTGCTGTCAAATATCACCGGCATGACTTTTTAATTTTAATTAATTTATTTTTTTTTATTTAAATGCTTGTCATTTTATGCCAACTTTGTGCAAAAATATATATCCAAAAGGTCCTTAAAAGTCAAAGGAGATGTTAGAAGAGTATTGTAGTGATGTTGAATGCTAGGAAACTTTGAAAACCCATGTGATCAAAAAACATGATAATATTACTCGGGATAAACGAGGTTCCAAAATAGTCACTAAATTGATGTATTTCCTGTGGACCAATAATAAGTTCTTACACTGGTTGGCGCCAAATATCAAGAAACGAATATTATACCTCTCTCACGATGCTGGTACAGAGTAATTACTGGGCTCAATGTTGCATCAATTATTCACAGTTATTTACCCGCAAATAAACAAACATGCAAATAAATAAATAATCATCTCCTTGGTGTGAGCACCTGCTTGACTCCTTCTTTCCCCTTTTACTTTGTGCCAAAGTGGCGCAACACTTTAGCGCTTCATCACTTGCATTGTGTCTTTCTCTGCTGAGAAATAACAATAATCAAGCACAATCTTCTTTTCCAAAAGTCTGGAGGCTGCCTTCTTTCATTGGAGACTAGAGAGGGGGGTGTTCTGGGCAGATATCTCCATCTAAGCCCTGCGCTATAATTGAAATGGCGCATTTGGCTGCAGGCAGGTTGTGAGGGCGCTTTCTGCAGCAGCATGCATGCATGTCCATAGACGTCATTTGATTTTAATGGCCTGCAGGAAATTTGGCGTTACAACTCCAGACATTAAGGCAAGAGAGAGAGGGAGAGAAATAGAGAGCGGGGACACAGGGAAAAATCACGGCATGAAAGATATTGGTTCAAGGATATCGCTTCATTTTCAACATATTTTTTCTGCTGAGACTTTATCAACAAGTTATTGCGTCTTTATTATATGTTGCCTGAGTGAAGGACTATGGCAGCCCGCCCGCTTTAAACTTTAAATTTAGCTTGGAGATGGAGATGGAAATGTAATCCTACTAGCTGGACAGCCTGGGGAACTATTACATCAGACGAAATGACAATGATTAAAATCTGCTTTTTGCTGCTCTAAATCTATTGAGCGACAGACAGTTGCCTGTTAGGTTTCCTACCCCCTCGAAATCATAACTTCACACCGTTAAGGGGAACGGTCTACTTTTGCCGGAAAAAATAAGATAAGTTATTATATCTATGTAGTCATAATTTCGGGAATAGAGGGTATCACGTTTTCTTCCTTGAGAAAATTGCCTGGGTGAGAGAGTGTAGTTGAGCTAATTGTAGCCTAATCCCTGGCCCAGAGGCGCTTGGGCAGCCCGGAGCAAGATTTTTCTTTTTTAGCTCCGCTCTGTTATTTAGAGAAGGATTATTGGCTTTCTTCTTCTCATAACAAACCACAGGGGCAGTTTCATTTAGGCAAAAAGGCAGACAAGAAGCTGAAATACGAAGCAGGATTCCAATAAGAGCGCACATTTTACGCGTATCCAAATAAGAGCAGAGAAGGGGAAGGAGATCATCTCATCTATGTTCAAGGTAAGGACGCTTCCTGTGCGCTTTGGTACAAAGAAGCTTGGTGAGGACAGGTCGAGCCAGCCTTGCAATTGAGCCTTTAAAGCCACAGAGACTCTTTGCAAGCAGTCGATTCCGGCCACAACCTAGCGTCTTTTAAAAGCAGTTTCTGTGTGGGATACAGAGAAAATACTTGGCTTTTCCGTGCGGCAGTATAGGTATTGGAACTGGATGGCGGTGTAGTTCGGTCACAAACTCAGGGGCATTTGGAGAAAATATTTGAAAATTTTTGGGGGTTACGCGGACAGCAGCTGGGACTGACCGCCGGCACGGATTTCTTCTGGACTCCCTACAATGTTTGAAACGGTAGGGTGAAAATTTAATATTACAGAATCCAATGTTTTTTTTTACGCACAGTGCAGGCTTAGGGTGTACAGTTTTCGAAGAGGATAGTTGAACTGTGCTGGAGAGTCCTGTATAGACTACTGCTCGACCTAAAGTGTTTTTTCTGTCTTTTCTGGCATACTGTACCCTACAGTTAACACGTGTGGGTTTTATCAAACGGGTTGTGAATTACACGTGTCGGGATTATGCTTTTAATTGTACAGCAGCAATAAGACGCCATGTTGAGCATTTGGCAGATTAAAGGCAGAGCACGGGCTTGTGGTGTTCATGCAGAGAGGGTGTTATATCGCGTTGTCCATTTTTCAGAGATTTCCGTGTCCTTTTTCATGGTTGTTTTAATGATGGGCCATCAGGTTTATGTTGATGTCATTAAGTGTGAAATCGACTACAATGTCGGGGTCAGCAAAGGGAGGCAGCAAGAAACCAGTTCAGAGAAGGAAAGTTGAGTCTCTATAGCTGCTGTGATTTTGTGGAGGAATTTATGTGTTGTATGTCTATGTGTGTGTCACTGCTATGTGTTAGTGTGTGTGATAGTGGATGCTTAGGAAGAGAGTTGGAAATAAGAGAAACCAGTGAAAATGTGATCGGGATAGTAAAAAGATTCCTAAATCTGTTTTCCACAATTGTTCTTTATTGCATGTCAATGTATATTGTAATTTATTGCTTAATTGGTGGATGGGTGGGAGAGGGGGAGATACCGGCGGTGGGACAGCCCGATGTGTGTCTGTGTGTGTCTATGTGTGTACCCCTAAACTTCTTAAGTCTCTCCAAGTTTTTTTTTTTTTCTCTTTTCCTGTGA
>VUQI01038128.1:0-41061 GCA_015106735.1 Paratilapia polleni | reverse complement strand
TTGAAGGAAAGTTTCTAAAAAAAAAAAAAAAAAAAAAATCACATAATTAACCCCCACTTGGGAAAATACTGAGCAATTGAGCCATACACAGTGAAAATTATTACCAGAGAACCAGGAGTTTTTGTTGCTGCTGATTGTATTGACATGTTAAGATGTTCAAAGGTGTTATAGTTAGACTGGAACCTGAGTTAAACATTCTCATTTCCATAAGTCCTGATGCTGAGCAGAAGTAAAATTGTGTTTCCTTGTTTTGAAACTTGTATCACCCTTCCTTTGGGAGAGCTTGTTTGGAGAACTATGAGTTTATCTAGTATTTCACAGTTGCTTCAAGCATGACTTTGCAAATCAGAGCCAGGGACTGTAGCGATTTGGTTTTGAACTTTCTTATTTGACTTTCCCTACTCAGAAGCCATTGTGGGCAGCCTTTGATGTCAGGTTGGACAGACTCACCGAGATCCCTGGGTGTGTTTGTTTCACTTTCCAGGAAGCACTGGGTGTCTTGTCTTCATTAGGGGTCCAGGGGTGATACAGTTTCCACACAGCATCTGTTCTAGTAGAATCAGTGATACCTGGGTCCTATTCTGAACCTCCTGAGGACACGTCTTTGGCGGCTCTCGGCCTCTGGCTGGCTGTAACTGCTGCAGCGAAGATCCTGCCAGATATTGCCCACCTACTGCCCCACTGCCTGCCCTCGCTTGGCACCACTGGGGTGGGAGATCTGAGCTGCTCCTGTCCTTGATAACCTCCAACACCCACCACCTCCCTCGTTCTCAGTGACTCTCACTCTTTATCCAAGTTTTTTAGTTCTGTCAAATCTTTTTCTCTCCCACTCTATCTCTCTGTCTTCCTCCTATATTCTGGTTCTTTCTTCTTCAGCTTCTTTTTCTTTTCTCAGTAGTTCTGTTTTTTTGTAGTTTCCCCTATCTTTGCCTCTCACGCCCACCTTTTCCCCATCAAGCTCTTTGTTTTTTGGCCCTTCTGTTTGTGTATCTTGTCTCTTAATTTCTCTGTGCAGCCCCCACTCCCTATGGACACACCCTTTTTGCTCTACCTACCTGTTAAAAAACAACCCACTCTCCAATTCAGAGATTTAACAGAAAGGGGAAAAATGAGGAGACCAACGGAGAAGACAGCGAGAGAGAGAGAGAGAGTAGGGAGTAGGGGAGAGGGAAAGAAAAAGAAAAACAGGCAGCATTTTAATTGCTTTTTAAAAAAGTGGAGATGAAAAACAGAGTTAGCCTGGAGGGGTATGGTGAAATTCTAGCTGGAAGAATTGCAAGACCATATGAGAAAGGAACACCTCGGGCAAAACAGGGAGATGAGTATTGGTTTTTTATAAAGCATTTTGCATCGATTTCCAGAGAGAAAGCAAGTAAGGGAGAAGGATAGAGACAGAGAGAGAGAGAGAGGAAGAAGGAAAGCCGGAGAGAGTGAAAGAGAGAAAGGATGGCAGGAGGGGAGAGTGGGGGGAGAACCATCTTTGCTCTGCTTCTTCACACAGTCAAGCCAAAGAAAAGAGACAGAGCAAATTTGATTTGATAGCTTCAGTGTGTTGAGCCCACACATCAGGGTCAGGAGATACCTGATACAACCAATAACTACAAGCTCATAGACTTTTACAAAGCAGGCGATTGTAATTGTAAATTCAAGTGAAATGAGTCTGTGAGTAAAGCCTTGCTGTTTGTTCATTGACATTCCCACTACAGCACTGTCCCAGTGTCTTGTAATAGAGTTTGACAATGCCAGTGTTCAGGCAGTGCTTTGTGTGTGCTGTTCAGCACGTTTGCAAATAGGTTTTATGATTTTCTTTTGTCGCACAACGTTGTCATCCAACTTAGAAGCTGTTGTTGTGATTAAAGTGCTGATTACTTCAAAATGATGATAAAAACAGCAACATAGCTCCCTGCCAAGAGCTGTTTCTCTGCAAGACGATGTACTGTAAATGTGCACGGAAAACGTTAAGGAGGTTACGTGCAACAGATTTCTTGTGTAAATCAGTGGTACAGCTTATTTACACTGCACAGGCATTCCAGGTTTCTCTGCTGAGGGTGAGTTTTGTTTAAAAATGAGTCACCAAATTAAATTATAGCACTTCAGACTTTGGAAAGTTTAGCGAAATGGGACACTTGCACATCCTCAATATTAGGGAGATGCTAAAAAACTATTTTAAATTATTAAAAAGGGGATATTTAGCACTTGGAAATGAACAAACAGATAAAGTGGAGGTGCCTAGATGAGATCATTAGACCAGCAAGAGAGGGACCTGCAGGTAAGCGCCAGGAAAAGCACACAAATATGAGGGGAAATGAATATCTGTCCAAGGGTATCTCGAGGCACGACGCCAACATGGTGTGATGAAAATTTAAAGATAACAGCAATTTCCACTCTTTGGCTTGATGAGCCCCTGTAGCCAACTTCAACCAAGCCCTTAATCTTGCAGTACACTGTTTGAAGGGGTTAAACGTGGGACGCTGGGCAGCAACAAGTATCTTATTATTGCACCAAAGTCATGTCAATATTTGGTGAAAGCTTAAAAGCATACATGTAGGTACTGTGGCACGTTAATCATTATGAATCCTAACAGGAAAACATTATTCATGTAATTTTGGGTAATGATATTTACATTATCTTAGTAGTTATTGTGTCTTTGCCTCAAGATATGAAACACATAGCTCTATAGATTAATATAAATGATTTCATTCATCCTACCCAGCACATAAAATATAGGGAGAAGATTAACATGCAACACACTTTGATGTGTTCTTGCCACGTCTCTCTCCCTTAAATGGATTTCTGTCAACAAATACAAACATTTAAAGGTCAATATGTCGACTTCATTTTCAGTGGGGTGGTTCAGATTCACATGCATGTGTATGTATTTAATATTAAAATTATGGATTGGTGAATTGTTATTTATTCTTCTACAGAAAACTTGCACAGATTACAAAGAAAGAAACATTAATATACTATAATCTCAGAGATGAGTCAGTAATCTTCTCTCATTGAAGAAAACCGTGATTATATGTCTTGTGTTCTGCAAATGAGCCTTATATAAAGACGATACAGCACAAGAAGAGTGTTATTACAAGCTGTAACACTGTATTAAATTAGAGCAGTATGGCCTACAGTAGGGGTGAGCCTGTCCAAATCCCTCTTAAATTAATAATAAAATCAAACTGTAAAAGTAAAATATCTTTTTCCACATGTTCTCACATTAATATGTGGCCCGTCACCATTTCCTACCTCTGTTTCATTTCCAGCCCTCTGACAGATGGAATAATAGAGCTGTAATACTACATTCATGCCATTAATTTCTGTAAGTACAAGCAGCAAGCGTGTGTGTTGTTGTAATCTCTCTACAGAAGGGACACTTCAAACAAGTCTGGAATGGAGGAACTGTGCCTTAAGCCCCTTGTTTCAACCTGGGATGCTAATGCATTTCAAGCTTAGTGCTAATAAAATTGAAAAATAAATGGAGGGTAATTGTTTCATGCATTTGAAGGGAACTGGCTCATTCCATTATGTGGTTGTGTTTGTGTGTGCGGCTGTCTGCGTGCGTGTGTTTGTGTGTGTGTGTGTATTTCAATTTCCAGAATCAGTCGTCTGTTCAATGGCACCGAGCCCATCGTGTTGGACAGCTTGAAGCAGCACTACTTCATAGATCGGGACGGCGAGATATTCCGCTACATTCTCAGTTTCCTCAGGACCAGCAAATTGCTCCTTCCAGATGACTTCAAGGTATGTGTCTGCACCACTACATACTGTATTGTGTGTATTTGTCTGCACCATCAACTCGCACAGTTTGAACAACATAACATAAAAGCTGTTTGCCCAGACATGCAGTCACAATGTGTGTCCTTTTTATTTTTCTAAAGATGCTACACTTAGGTGTGAATACTTTTGTATCTATTACAGTTTTCCTGTCCTCGAATTGACTGTGTGTTTTCAAAATAAACCTGACGTCACAAAAGTGCCACAAGTTGTGCATGATGTAGCCTCACCCTCCTTCAGTTCATCACATTAATTATATGCATTATAAACATAAATAGTAGCTAAGAAACTTTGAAGAGAAAAAAATCATGCAGCCTTATTATTCAGTGGTGGAAAGGTAAAATGCTAACTGGCTAACTGGAGCATGGTCTGGTGGTGTGTATGCCAAAGCCTTGAGCTGTTGTTTTTCACCCAGTGTAGTTTCTATAGAGGTGAGCCCAGGTGAAATAACCCTCATTAGAGGTTTGATCGCCATGCAGACCCCCATGCAGACAGTAACTCTCACTCGGAGTCAAGAATTCAAAGGAAAAGGTGCAGTTTAATACCTGCTAATGCACCCTCTGTATACATGCTTCTGTGTGCACACCCTTTCCCACACCATTTCTTATCTGTACAGCAATTTTTTTTATTTTTTTTTTATTTTTGCATTCATTGTATTTTTTTATGAGCTGTGAAGGTTCCGGTTTGAGTAAAACAGTAATTTATTTTTTTTTTGTGCTAGCAGCTGTAAAAGTTGTGTAAGTGTAAGAAGGTGATGCAAGAGTGTGTTAGCAAACTTTAATCATTAGCATTTATCTGAAGTTGTGTTTCTGGACACCTGCCAATGTTAGTCCAATAAATCCAAAATATCTGTGTCTTTAGTTGCTAAATTCTTCACTATGTTCATTAGTTGACTTTGTCTGCATGCTATTTGCTTCTGGCCAGGTAGCATTTAGTTGGTGTATCAGCTTTTCTGTCTGCTGCTGCTGCTTGAAATGAGGCTGATGAGAGTGAGCCAAAACAGTAAAGCTACGGGCTGTGAAACCAAAACGACAATCTGAAAGATGCTAAAATGCATAGTTGACCTGGAAGAGACTGCAGAGTTAGAGGGATAATCACTACATATGACCCCTCTCACGTTACACTCAGGCCATTTAATCTACTGTAATATAAGGGTAATGATTAAGTGTATTTTTGGCATTACTACAGCGTTAGTCTCACCCAGTAAGTACTCACACAATCATATGTGGCGTTGTCAGAATGATTATCTGCCTACAGCTTCTTCCTTCCCAAGGTTTGTATTCCATGATACTGTTTCCGAGGTGTATTCTACTCTTCTCTTCGACCCCATCTTAGTTTTCATGACCTTTTCACTGCACTGACACTTGTTCATCGTTCTGTATGAGGTAACAAGGCGAAGCCAAGCCACTCAGAGCCAGGGGCAAACTCTTTGGGCCCCACGGATAGTCTGAACAAGAGCCAAACCACAGACAACAGAACATGACATGAAAGCCCTGCATATTTTGGCAAATGATGGCCTGACTCAGTACCGATTAGATTTTCCCTTCTTATTCATACACCCTTCCCCCCCCTTCTGTTAAAGCTTGACAGTCCAATCAGGCACCACAGTTGAAGAGAATGCATTGGACTTCATTGTTTCAACTCATTACGATCCCCTCGTATAAGCCTGTGTTGATCTGCATACCTTTCAATTTGCGTGAAGCCGGGGAAAAAAAATGCAAATAGTGCGAGGCGGAATTGAGCATGTCCTTATCTGAACACAATCAGGCTTGCCGTCGCCCGAGGGCTGGGTCTGTTCTGCTGCTGGCAGCCACGGCGCTGTGTGTTTTGCTAAATCAATGTGAAAGTCTGAGCAGAATAGGAAAAGAAATTTTTCAGCCTGCATCACTGGAACAAAATATTCACTATTAATATCCTCCCTCATCTCATTATTCAAACTACAATTAATCACGAGAGAGTAAGCAATGCTCAGTCATATTGAGGGCATGGTTATAAACCGGTAAGAGTTAGTGGTTTCTGTTTTGGATTATTCGTGTTTTGTATTGCTCCTTAAATGAATTCTTTCTTTAAGTCTCAAATGCTGAAAATGACAGAAAAGAGCTTATATTATTCTTTCGTGACTTGGGTTGATTTTTTTCTTCAGTGACTTTAATCAACAACCTGTGAACTTCTGCTTGTGTGGATTTTAGTAATTTTTGTTCAAAACCTATGGTAGGGCTTTACTAGTCTTCTGGCTCCCTCATAGTGACATTTTCCATCATTTTCTTCTTCTCTTTTTCTGTCTCTCCCTCCCTCTGTCCTTCCCTGAAATGTTGCCTTGCCAGTGGGCGATCAGGTCGGATCATTATTTTGAAGCTCAAACGGGCTGTCTGGACACAGGATTGGGGGATGAATTGTCTCGTAGAGCTGGCAGCAGTAGCAGCAGCTTCAGCAGCCAGGACGGAGCTGTTGGCCCTGTCTCCCTCTCATCCTCACCTCAGCGCTTAGGATTACTCTGTTGTTTTCTGCTCTGCTCAGGATGACTAAAGTGCCTCGCAGACAGACCCCTGTTAAAAACATATCCATCCATGGCTTCAGACCTGTGAAGGATGAGGAGTAACACTTTGATACAGAGAGCTGCCTGAAGGGGAGCGTCTCAGTATGAGTTTTGTCAGCTGCAGCAAGAAGGCCAGGAGAAAAAAGACAGGGAGAAAGGGAGAGAAAAAGGGAAAAAAGGACCTCCACCCCCTCTTTCGCATTCTGAAATCTTAAACATTAGACCGTCAGCTTAAGATGTGTTGCGTCAACGCTGCGTCCAGATGGAGTTGTATTTGGGTGTCGTTCACACGCCTCAGATGAAGGCACAGTTTAGATGAAGGGGTAAAACAGTGAGGGAGGCTTTTCAAGGCTAAAGAGTCTGACAGAAGCAGCAGGGTTAATGAATATGCTGTTTGCTGCCATGCTCTGTTTCTGTGCCCAGCAGTGGTCTTGAGAAGGAAAGGGGAAAAACTCTTTCTAGATCAGGGCTCCCTGGCAGCACTGGCACCCAGACACCCACATCCACCAATGATGCAGACTATATGAAACATATGTTGTTTTTGCAGCGCAAACACACATTGTCTCACTCGGGTGTTTGGACTTTGTTCTGCACAAAGACCAGCAACCTCTTTCTGTATCTATTAAAAGCGTCACCAAATGAACAATCACTTGTTTGCTTCAGTTTACTCTGTCCAAACATTGAATTAAGCTGTCATTCTTTTCCACTGCAAAACACTAATCAGAACACCGAATTATTAATTACTAATTGTTTAGGAAAAAGGTTTGCAGCATTTAGGTGTAACCCAATTAAATCTTGTTCTAATAGGAGCTTAACATCGGGCCACAAGCCTTATTAACATAAAACTCCCTCCATGTGAGGAATACATTAAAAATCTCCTTGGCTGATGATTGTCCTCATGTTCACTTGCACATATCTTTTCCTCACCTCCCGTCTGCCTCCAATAGCGAACCTCCGCTTCCCGTATTTTCTGTGGTAGCGGTGAATGATGGTGCCATCTGGTCTTGTGGGAAATTAGAGGCAAGAGCGCAGGGGCAAATGGCCCCCAGCAAACCCTGCCCAGGAGGGAGAGGCAGGCAATCTGCTGCAGACTGTCTGCGCACAGGAATGCACCATCCCACTTCACTGGAGCCCTACTGACGGCCTTTCTGGAGTCAGCTCACTAAAACACGCTAAAGGCTAGCACCACTCTGCCAAGAGCTACTGTGGAGGAGAGCTGCAGCATGGCTATGCTTTGTTTATTGAGAGTGTTGTCCTGCTGGTCCGAGTCCATCACTGATCTTGGTTTATTGTTCTTCATTCTGGTAGATGTATTACATGAAACCAAATGAAATGTTCTCCAGGATATCTTTAATGTCACAAGGACAAAAAAAGGTAATATTTTTCTATTAATATTAAGATGAATTTATCACGAGTGCAGGTTTATAAATTTAAGCTCCTACACTGCTGTCATTATACCATGATACAATGGTCATATGTGTCAAAGTTCAGATTTCTTGATCTTTGCACTCCTTAGTAAAAGTTTATTGTAACAAACAGTGAGGAAAAAGGACACACACGTATAAATGTGTTTCTAAAAATGTTGGAGGACACTGATCCAACGCTGTGCAATTAGTTATTTGTTTCTCCTCGCATACCTGTGCTGCACAGTCGGTGTTTCACTACAGTAGAGGGATCAAAGTTCATATACAGCAAGAACTGCTCTTCTGGACTAATTGGAGGTCAAGTGTCTTGGTCAAGGACATCATTAGATGCTGTGGGGAAGCCATCAGGAGTCCCCCAGATATACTTTCCTGTTAATGTTGCACAATACTGTATATGTGTAGGGTTTTGTTTCTGTGACCTTGGTGATGAGATGCAATGCAGGGAAAGTCATAGTGTGTTAGTCACACATATAGCCAAGAGGACTCTAATACACATGCAAAGTCACAGCTCTCATCTCCATGTTCATCTGCCTGTGTAGGACTTCCACCTTCTGTACGAGGAGGCGCGTTATTACCAGCTGACACCCATGATCAAGGAGCTCGAACGCTGGAAGCAGGAGCGCGAGCAGCGACGGATGGCACAGCCCTGCGACTGCCTTGTGGTTCGAGTCACACCTGACCTGGGCGAGCGGATCGCCCTGAGTGGGGAGAAGGTCCTCATAGAGGAGATCTTTCCTGAGACTGGAGACGTTATGTGTAACTCAGTCAATGCTGGCTGGAACCAGGACCCAACACACGTCATCCGCTTCCCCCTCAATGGCTACTGCAGGCTCAACTCTGTCCAGGTAGGACACTAGAGTGCTTGACCTTGGTTGTAGTTTTAATTTTCAGTGAAAACACAAAAAAAATCATAACTCCCTCTCTGCATGTGCTTTTTTTAATACATTCTGTATGCAAAACGCATTACAGTGTTTATAGTTTTACTTGAGTTAGCTTGTCCTGAGTGCGCCAAAATGTCCATCTCTGGTGTCAATATAACTGATAATTGTTGCTATCTAACAAGGATTTTCGTGTGTAGCTATTATTCCGCATGCAAAAATAAATGTAAAATCATGATATTTGCAAATATGATAGTGTGATTTGCTAATTAAATGACATTAGGTGATAAATGGCATTTTTTTTCCTAAATTTTATTTTACCCTGGACTTCATTGTTCTATACCCAAGGCCACCATAAACTGAAAACTTCCCTAATCTGACTTAACATTAAGTTAAGCTTTGATTAAATGCCATGGTATCAGGGGCCTCTTTCACAAAGACATTTCAGACTATTTGTCTCTGTTTTATTTTTGCTCTGCTGTGCTTAGTTTTTAATTTACAAAAAAGTATTAAATTACTTAGAATTTACAGAATATTCATCCTACGTAAGAGAGTCAAGAGAAAAATGGTTTTGTGCAACAGATAATTTCAACATGTCTCTAATATGTTGCTTAGAATGGAGCATAGCCACAGTCTTTCTAAAACCGGAGGCCGCATAATGATAAAGGCCTCATTCTGTGTTTTTAAGAAAATTGGTTGATTACTAAGTAACTACCAAATCAACCAACTTAGGTAACTGACAATTGTCTTCACCTGCGAGGAGCACAATTTGCTTACTCATACAGAGTTGATTCAACTAAATTCCAACACCTCCTCACCTAAATGAAGGAATATAGGTTCACTGCCAGTGACCCCTGAAATGACACAAATAAGTGACTGTGGGTATGAGCACGTATTCTCATTATCTATGTAGTTTGAAAGTGGAATAGGCTACTGGTGCTCTTGGCATACAGAGCTGTCCTGAGTGTTGAGATTGCTGGGATAAAATTAAACTTGGAGCAGACAAACAGAAAATTACGAACAGTAAAAAAAAAAGAAGAAAGAAAAAAAACAAGTTAAAAGGGATAAGCTGCAACATTATAAATGCCAAAGCATATAAATGTAACCGTAATTAGCATCTAGTAAAGCTAACAGTGGAGCTTAACTTAGTGGCCATTAATATGCACAATGTGCAGCATGCATGGGGGGAAAACCATAAAGTAACTTTAAGTGGCACACTCACAGCACATGTTAAAATGTATGCCTAAATGCATCATGTAATGTATCGAAATGCAAGATGTGGCTGTAACACAATAGCACTGAAGCACTTTGTTAATACGGTATCACATACAACAACTGAAATTAAATATTTTCTAATATAAACCTTATCTTTACCTAAACAGTTTAGTTGCGGTCCTTAGGTAGCTTACAGTTTGCAAAATACTTATATGTAAAAGACTGAACAACTTTCAACATGAAAAAAAACATATATATAATATTCTTTTGCCTCTTTATCTGTCAAACAATGAAACCATATACATTTTTTCATGCACTGTAGTTGTGCATCTGTTAAAATTTAGTTTGACACCACAGATCTCTCTTTATGTGATCAGTTCCTTATTTGATGTTAGCCGTAGGATGCAGACTCCACAGAGAAACTTACTCATTTATTTACTTATTTATCCAGCACAGTATTCTGCTGAGCGAGCAAACCATTTTTCATCACCAACCGTCCACATTTTCATAAACATTTAAACCCCTGGCTGGCATTTGTAGTGTTCAACCTGGCCTTTTATGACCACTCTGCAGTTCCACTTAGTTGTTTTGCTGAATGGCACATGATAGCATCTGCTGAGGGAGAAGAGGCTTTCTACTGGTCACCCTGTGTCCGAGTCCTGTGTCAGTCTGTGGATTTTATTTTCAGGTTGCTTTCCAGGATAAACGCTGGTATATACACTGATTTTCTTCAGTAACTATAAGCTGGAATTATACCTCAGAACTTTGCTTTAAGGCAGTTGGCATGATTTGTGGCCTGTATATTGCATTTTGCCACAGTAGAGATAATAGCTTGTTGTCACTAAGTGGCATAATAGCTGCTCTGGAGCAACAGCCAGAGTGTACAGGTGTACAGAGCCTTTGTAGTTTTTCATTCTGTCAAACGATGGACTTCGAAGTAGCTGCTGGGGATGATAATGATGCAAAACCTAATCATGGCATTACCGTAAAGGAATTTACTGCCTATATCATATCAAATACATTTGCTTTTATGATCTAATTTTAAGTAAGTTTGGTACCTGTTTGAAAAATGGCGTGAGATGAACACAACTCTTTGGTCACGCAGAGTTCACCATGTTGTGGAGTCAAACAGTAAGATATTAAAAACAACTTCAGAAAAAAAAAAATTGTTTTACAGTTGCATTACCCACTGAGGTCTGAGAGAGAAAGAGAACACGGGGGGGAAACATAGCAGTCTCACACCACAGGCTCGATATAACACACTCGAGTGCCCACAGCCATGAACAAACCTACACATAGAGGAGTCTTCACCCCTCCAGCACCCAGAGAGAGCCTCTCCCAGGCAGGCTAGTGCACTCTGACACCTCCACCTCCTTCCTGCCAGCGTGAGAGACCACCTCCAGGGAGGAGAGCGAAGCGAGTGGGACAAAACACGTGTGGACTGCGGCCATGTTTTCCTGCGAAAAAATGAAGAAGAGAAATGGAAAGGGGGGGAAAATGATATGCATAATTTACGCTTTACTCCTTTTTAAGACACAGCTCCTTTTTTAAAAAGACTTCAATATAACACCGCTCAAGGCAATTGAAATACACGTATTGCATTTTTTAATACCATACTTACAATTTCTCAAACAGCCTAAACCGGTTTATACTTCTTTTATAGATTTTTAAATGACTTACAATATAATTAATTGGCCGCATCAACTAACACAACATTTTCCCACTCTGTTTACCAGTGAGACTGGTTATGGGATGTGAGCACATCTGACTAACACAATCTGAAAGGCATCTTTATTGTTTAGGTTTTTATTACGCTGTTCTTCTGAAGGCGAGGTGAGCTGAAACCCTTTTTTTCATACAAAATGCTAACAGCAAGTGGAGCTGGATCTGCAAGGTTTCCTGTAAGCAATGCCCTCTTCTTGTCTCATATCGTGGCCTCTCGGTGGTGTTAGTTGTAGCATCAGACTCTCTTTTTTTTGTCTCCTGGCGGGCCCTTTAAGACACACAGATACACAGCATTCGTTAAAAAAAATAATGAAAAGCACAAACACACACATATGCACACACAGTGGAGGGGCCCGGCTCATTGAGTCGATGTAGATGAGGACACAAGGAGCAGATGGAGGTGTTTTTTGTTGTAAGGGGAGATTTTTCCAAACAACTTACTCATTCTGTTCTCTCTCATTGTTGCGTGAAGGAATGAAAAGGTTAGGAAAATAATCCTCGTCTTACCTGCCAGACAATGAGCCTCTGATCTGATTTCAGGCCTGGACCCCAACCCAGGGGAACATGCACAAAACCACACCCTGCCCACAGAGGAAGTTCAGGGAGAGCCGAGGCTGTACTGTCTGAAACTTATTTACTGTATGATTGGACCAATTTCAGAAGACTTCTTGACAGGAAAGAGAAAGGTTATATGATGACATCTAAATGTGTGCTGTTTTCAGTTTATTACGTCAGAGGTGTAGAGATTTTATTGAAGTTGAGGTACTGTTGCTTTCTTGCCGCAGGCTGGACACTGCTAGACCTTGTTATATTTTTTGGTCACAAAATGATAACATATCATTTCCCTGTAATTTACCGTACACTAAGTACATCAACTTGTTTTTATAAAAGTTTTTTATTCAGTTTTTGTTAGCTAAAATATGAGGATATGCCTCAGAGTAAATTCATGAACAAGATTTTCCATGATTCTCTTTTTGTGCTTTTAAAACTGACGATATATTATTATATCTTCTATTTATAGTTTGAAATGTCCTTGTATTAGTTCACGGAAATGTATACTGTAAATTTAGCCCATTCTTTAATCCATTGTCTTGTGTATTCAAATGTGAGAGAGGGAGAATAAACAAATCCACCTTGGCAAGTAATTCGCCATGAAGTCATGAATGGAATTTCGGGAATAATGCAAACCACCTGCTCTGTGATGTAGATCCAGCGGAGGGAAACAGAAAGCAGCAAAGGCACTGTGAATGCAGGGAAAACATTTAGCCAAAGAGCCACAGAGGTGTACACACACGCGTCCCAGCGCTAGAGCTGGGCCTGCTGCGCCATACATCACCATGATGAAGCACTCAGATCAGACCAGAGCCAATCCGTCCTACATCAATGTGACAGCAGAGGCAGTCGTAGAGAAGGGTCCCCTGTCCCCCTGCTGCCCAGGCGGGGAACGCAACACGTCGCAACACTCTCTTACATGTCACAATGCCACTCCATCAATCCTGCGCTGGGTGAAAAGAGAAAGCACAGCTCATCAGAGCAGACAAGGCCACACAAACACCTCAGCTTTGCTCCTCAGTGGCCTGAGTGGCAGAGTAAGATATTAACACTATTATGGCCTTGGGTCCCCAAACTCCCCTTATGGCTCTGTGGGTAAAGCACAACGTCAAGATTAACAGTAAGCAAGCCAGTGTGTAGAGAGGATTAAAACTGGGCAATTCTGCCTGCTGACAGCTTCGGTAGTCAATGCCAGAAAAATCTTTAAAAGATTGTTCTAATTCCTTTGTTGGACACAGCCTGGTTAGGTAGTGGGAAGTAGATCCGAATAATGATATAAAAGAAAAAGAGAATTCACTGGAAGATAATAAATAATTTAATGATTAACAAGTTTCCTAGTTTATCAAAAGAAATAAACTTCAATTATGTGGCACTTTTTTCTATGTTAAATTTTCTTGATCAAATGTCACAAAATCTCTATACTTGTAGTAATGGCTCATAAAATGAGTTTTGCATTGTAAATGGAACCATTAGTGGCGGAAGAGGTATTAAAATCTTTTACTTAAGAAAGAGGGTCAATACTTCAATATGAATATGTTTCATTACAACTTAAACTTATTTTTTCAAAGTCTAATTTAAGGGAAAGATGTATTATCAACCAAATGAGCTTATAAAATATAAAAACTAAAATAATGAGAGTTTCATAGTCTATTATACTACTGGTTTGTTATTATATATATTATATTTATTATATATTTTGATATATAATAATATAGCTGATGAAGATAATTTTAACATTTCCATACACTCTGGAGATGTTTCAATCTATAGATTAGATAATATATATATATATTTATATATATATATAAATGGAGCAGGAGTATAAAGTGGTGTAAAATGCAAAGTACCTTAAAAATTGTGCTTTTGTACAGTATATGAGTCAATTCACAAAGTTATCTTAAATCATGGTGTTAGTGTCTTAAAGACAGAAAAACTGATGAAAGCTGAAACACAAAGCAGCTACTGAATGAGTCAGGTGGTGCCCTTGTGTATTTAAGTCTCTTCAGTTTAGTAGTTGAACTACTTGCAGTCCCTTTGAGGACTGACCCAACCCAGAACACCTCTGTTCTCAGTGTGTATTTACTCTGCCAGGGTTAAGTGTTGCATTCCCACAAGGGTCACCTGAGCTAAAAATCCTGTGTGAATCACTTTAAAGTGCCCATTTGTAATGATGAGCTCAGTCAGCTGCAAGTACTTTAAGAATAGACCTCTCTGTCAACGTGTTTTCCTTGCCTGTGACTCCTTAAAAAGCTGGCAGATGGCTTAGAGAATTAGAAAGAGTTGGAGCTTCACGGATGTTTTATGCCAGATGCTTCTGATAAGCAGAGGATACGATGCAGAGACTGGAGTTAGTGCTCCTTGTCACATATTGAAGACTGCATAGTTAAACAAAAGCAACCCCCTGAGTGTGGCGCCCATCTCATGCTACAGTGTGTGTGTGTCATAATGTGTCAGTCATCTCTGAGCCTTGTGCCATGAGGAGCAAGTGTCTTCCAGCTTCTCCAGAGAAGTCTTGCAAGCGTGTCTGTGCACTCTGGTGGCCATCAATATTGTATTGTGCTCCGGTTTCCAGGTCTGAGACTCATCCACTTTGATGCATGCTTCGCCATCTTTGCTAAGATGCTGGGAGGTTAGAGGAGTGAGGCTGATGTATACCCTCCTGATCCCCATGGCGACTCCAGGTTGAGTGGCAGCTCGTTACATGCTGAATGGTATGCATGTTTTTGAGGGGGAGATCCCTGAGCAGCCAAGTCGACCGTGCAACTTTGAGACTGGTTTATTACGTTTCAGATGCAGGATCACTGGAGATGAAGAGGCTGAAGAGACGCTTGTATTCAGCTTTAGTCACAAAGGGAGGAGAATACAAAAGGAAGTGCTAAAGTTCACAGTATGACTAGCAAACTTTGGTGTTGTGATATCCTCTGTACTGCTATATTTAGATTTCCTGTTTTGAAAATGATTATGGTGGTGACATACTTCAGGCATGGTCACACTGAAAGGAAGGCCTTCTTTAAGTTCAAAGTAGTGGACATTAAAAGGAAAAAAAAAACTAAGACTGCTAATTAGCTGTAATCCAATTTTGTGGAAATCATCGCGCTTGGAATGAGATTTCGACCAATCACAGCGCTCACATTCAGCTCGCCGTTAGAATATTTTGTTATGGTTTCCACTCAAGTGAGGCAGTAAAGGAAGCAGAGAAATCTGCATAAGTACAACATAAGCTGGGATCTGAAAGCCTGCGGTCAGAAGTATGTTGTGCAGAACTGAGCAACCAGACATGTTTTAGCTTTTTAAGAGGGTGCATTACTTTCTGTTGTCAACAGGGACTGATTTCAGGACATTGTCCCGTGGACATTAAAACCTTTTGGTTGGATACATCTTAATTATTCACTGTATTGTTTATTCCCCCATGGCACTAACTCACTGTGTCAAACTGAACGTGAAGTTTTTTTATGGCGTCTTATAGTCATTACAGTATCCTTGAGTCAGTTACAACTATCTATAATAATATCCTTAAGTCTTTTGTGTTGCCATGCATTAATGATAAAAGTGTTTTCATACTATCTTTATTGATCAGGCCATTTTCCTCTGTGACCAAATTCATCACTGAACATGATGGAGTCCCACATGCGTTAAGAGATGATGGGGAAAAATGCAATGTGATGCAATGATCAAAGAAGGCTATGTAATATCATTTCCATAATCGTTAGGCTCCTCCGTCGTCTGTCATGGGTTTGGGAGTGTTTGATGCTTGGGCAGGTCTCTTAATTAGCCATCCTCACCATCAGCTGTCTGCCGCCCCTTCTGTCTCACAAATTACATAGTTTGTTGCTGTCATATTGCTAGAGGACAAAAAGGGGGAGGGGGTTAACTTTTGCAAGTGGTCCTTTCTGCTTACAAGTAGCATGTTGGTGCACATTTAAGTTTTAATTCGAAAGTAGGTGGATATGAGGGTGTTTCAGGTCTGCTCAACAAGTTTGTATGCATTTGTTATATTTTGGGTTTGTAAGTTTTAATTCTTGCACACTGTGCGTGTTTATCTGCTCTTCAGTGTCTCTCAAATCCCCAGCCAGGGAAGGCTGCAGCCCTTTAACTTGGAGGCCTAAACACCCCAGTTTAGCACTCCAATGGGGCCTTAGCTGTAATTAGAGAGGTCATCCTTGCCATGAGTGCATGTGTCAGTGTGTGTGTGTGTGTATGTGTGTACGAGCATCTGAAGAAACCATTCTATTTTGCGTGAACTTCTCTGGCTCTCTATCTGGCAGAAAGAGTTAGCCCTCGGCGAGACCTTTCATTTCCATGCGCTGCACACTCCTTTAAAAGGAAGGGGGAATAAGTAAATACACGGCACTTCTCTCACTGGGATTTAGATCTATACCCCCTCCAAAAAAACAACATCCCACATGGATTACAGCAGATGAGGAGAGAAAAGTGATGTTGAAGTTGACGTGTTTGAGTTTGAGCGTATCTCTATTTGGACTAGTATGCGTATCACTGTCCAGACTGGAGGGGTAACATGCATCCCCATCTCCTCTTCTCTCCCCACAGCTCCAACACGTTGTCCACACACACCGATCACCCGTGACTCCTTATCGTCATTCCCCACACGTTGCTCTGTCTTTCGCTCACGGACCTCACTTCTCCTCTCACCCAAGCCTCATTACTCAAATTAGGAGCTCCAGTAATCACCAGGCTGAGCTCCACTCAGCCTCTTAACACACCTCACTCACTCTCGGCTCTCCTCATCCCTTTGAGCTCATGCCCTCAGTTTGGTAGCCAATCCAGCAGAAGCAGCATGAATACTGCAGAGATGGTGTGATGTCGGAGTGCCCTCCGGGTTTATCTCATCACTGTGTGTGATTGGAGGTGGGGGAGGGTTAATGACACATGGTGCACGTTGTGACCGGTTGATGTGTGCTGAATGGATGTATAGATATCAAAAAGTGGTACTGCTGCTGATTCATTAGTAAAAATGCACAGCAAACTTCAAAATTCTGGTCAGAAAATACTAAACTTTTTTACAGGTCATTATTATTTTTATGGTGGAAACAACTCGATGTGGTCAGATTCTGGAAAAACAAAGTTGTTAAGTAAAAAAAAAAGATTTATCACACAAAAAAAGCTCAAATTAAAGGAAATTGGGAAAATACACAAAGTTGCTTAATTGCTGAGGATTAATTGATAAGAACATTACCCCTCTAATATCTAAATATTAAACAACAACCAGCACAAAGACTAGAAACAGAGTGAAACAGCTAGTCTGGCTCTGTCAAAAGGTAGGCAAAGATAATTCACTGACCAACACCTCTAAAGATGCTGTAATCTGTTTATTTATTCAGCACTAAAACTAAAGTGTAAAATCAACAAATTATATGTTTTGAGATTGGTTATAGGCCAAAGTAGTTATGGGATCATTAACTTTCTGGAGTGTCTGGTGGTGGCTTTGGCAACTGGTCCTCACCAAGACATGAAGCAGAGCACACAGTAATCCTTTATAAAAAGGGAATTGTTGTTTTTACTCTTTGGATTTTTTGCAGATTAAACAAACAAGATATAATGTGTTCGTGAGCTTTGGAGGTGATGAGAGGACAAATTTGTTATTAGACAGAGCTAGGCTATTAATCTTGCCATCTAACTTGGCAACAATAAGCATATTTCATGGAATGTCAAACTTTTCCTTAAAGCAGTATAAAAAACTGAAACCTGCATCTCTTTCTGTGAATTTCTTTCATTTGCATTTGTCCTTTCTGACATGGCATTTTTGTTATAAATGCCTTCCTCTCTGTCCTCTCTGCAGGTTCTGGAACGTCTTTTCCAGAAAGGTTTCAGTGTGGCAGCATCTTGTGGAGGTGGCGTGGACTCGTCCCAGTTTAGCGAGTACGTATTGTGTCGTGAGGACCGGCGAAGTCTCTCCATCAACACACCCATCAGGATAAAACAAGAACCCCTGGACTAGAGCATTCTGGGAGAGGGACTGCCAACATCCCCACTTCCCCTTAATACTCCTTCCATCTTCTCACACCACTCCACCCTGCCTACCCCAGCCCCCTTCCTGCTCTAATAGGACCACAATCACCCCCAACATACCTAAGTATTAGCAGAGGCTTGTTAACCTCGCCAGTTCTCTGCAAAACTCTAAGGGGAATGTAGTACCAAACAAAGGAAAAAAAGCATCAGCAACAAATGTTTTTGATTATGTTAAACAACGCCCAAAGAATCTGGGACTGTGATGAAAACAACAATGACAAATGGACGCCACAGCAGCTGACAGCTCAACATTTTAGCACAGTGACTGGTTGATTTTTCCCTGACCTTCTCATGAAAAGGTGTCCTGAGACTTTTGGAGGGACACAGCTTCCCCCGCCTTGAACGCCAATCCACTCTACCCTTAGGATACACACACACCATCCCTCTACCCTTCTTTCGTCTCTGTCTGTGTGTGAGGCCTGAGTCTTGTCTGACTGGTGACAAGTCTGGCCTGTTGTGGGACAAAGGAAGATTTGGCAGACAGGATGTTTTTAAGGATGACAACAAGAGGACATAATTTAATCGTGTGAACCCCTCCCCCCCCAAAAGCCCCAACCCCCAAGATCCCATGACCCTCACCTCACAGGCCTGGCTTCAGCTGTCAGGGCCTCGCCAAACACAACATCGTTTGCCAAACTGATTGTTTATTAAAATTTTTCATTGTTGTTTCTAAAGTATGTTCTTCTTGCTCCTTTTGCTGTTCTTATCATGACATAGTGTAAACAATTATTATTAATAGGATTATTTTTAATGTCTTTTTTTTCTTTCTCCAATATGAAGGATGTATGAAAATTGTATTCATTAGGCTCTGAGAGCTTGTGAGGGAGCTTTTCTTGGCAGTAGCTGCAGAAACTCAGATGTCTGCAGGCTATGTGGCTAAAGCGATCTGACTGGCAATGCATTCAGAGCCGGAAAAAGTCCCATTGTTCGAACCGGAATGGAAGAAAACCTGGATGTTTTGACATTGTTTTTAGTCAAATGTGTAGCACACATAAAAAAGTGCTCCAGAATTTCTGCTTATTAGCTCTAAAACATATCTTGGGTCTCTGATCGGATTCTCTCACACGAGCACAAAAGATTTGTTCATATTTAGTTAAAGAACATTTGTAAATTTGAAATTCAGGTCAAACTTGCACAAGCTCTAAGTGTATTGCAGTTTTGTTGTGTTAGAATGTTAAAGACTTGAGGACCAACGGGGAAAGCTGACGTTTACCAGTATATCTCATAATCAGCAAGAGATGTACTTTAAATGCTAAATGTTTCTTTGCACTTAAACATTTCCAACAGAGCTGCTCTGACCTGCTCCCTCAATACACTTGCTTGAATCCAGTGAGCAGTGCCACGTCAAGCTGTTTATCTTCTCATGTTTTAGGAGACTGTGACATTAAAATATTTAAAAACAGAAAAAAAAAGACCTCCAACTGAACAAACACTATGGTACCAAAGTAGACAAGGTGCCTGTTTTGTTGATTGTACAAATATAGAGATGTTCTTTGTTGCAGTTTATAGCAAAATAAGACTAAATGCATTATTCAAAGCTGTATGAAGGGTACCAATATTTGATCCTCCAGGCCGCCAGTCTTGACAGTCTTCTTGAGAATAGCTCAGAGTACCTTCAGACCACGTTTGAGAGACAAGGTCTCTGTTTCAGTATTGTCACTTCTAACTGAAGATTATTTCATCGGTTCTTCACATGTATGTATGGCAGAACCCAAACTGAACTGTACTCCCAGCATCAGCATATTATTCACAAAGAGGCGTGTGGGCGGCATTTACTCTATCCTGCTCTCATTCTTTTGGTCTTATTCTCAACATTTCTGGATCAAAGACAGAAACAAGAAAGGCCAAGTTTTCATGCTTTATATTTGTGTGTAACTTACAGATGCTGTTTCTTCCATTCCAAAAGACTGAGGAGAAAAAAGAAGCCCATTCTGATCTTTGTGGGTGCTGTCAGTTGTTTGAGTTAAACTGGGGTTGTTTTTAGTGGTCCATTAAAAACGGGCGATGGTTGTTCAGACCATGTTGTCCCTAATAGAATATCTGCTCTTTCTGGATCCTGCTGATTAAAAGAGGCCAATTAGTGGGTTAAGATGGACTGGGTGTAAGTGTTGCTTCAAGTC
Organism: Paratilapia polleni; assembly: GCA_015106735.1. Classification (NCBI taxonomy): domain Eukaryota; kingdom Metazoa; phylum Chordata; class Actinopteri; order Cichliformes; family Cichlidae; genus Paratilapia; species Paratilapia polleni. The sequence goes on along the minus strand of VUQI01038128.1, from coordinate 20,813 downwards.
AAGTGCAGTCTTCCCCGCGGGTCTTTTCTTTTAATATACAATCAAGCCCATCTTTGTTCTGACCTGCCAGTGGCCTGCTCCTTTGTATCCAGTCGCCTCAAAGGGAATGGTCAACCAGGCCTTTCATGTGCCAAGGCATGTTGGGCTTTTCACAGTCATCCTCACCCCCCTCCGCCTTCCTGAAGGCTCCGAGCTCAGTGGTGCCAATAGAAACTCGGGTTGCACCCCCTGCTGCTGTGTCATCCCTCATGCCCCATTTTCAAAACGCCCTCCTACGCCACAGCTCGCTGGACCACACCATGACAAACCAAACAAACTGATGAGTCAAACTACGAACATACTCAGAGCAGGCTGTACGGTGCAGCCAGGCCACTTCACTCTGGTGCAGATCCCAGGATCTTTGATTCACTTGATATGAGGTATGGAACCCCATCTGGGTAGTTTCTTGAGGAAACAGTGGTAAAAAATGATCAGTGTTCTACATCTACAAGAATAACTTTGTTTTCAGGAAGGAGGCAAAGAAAGCATATTTTTCTCACTGAAGTGGTACTTTGAAATCATAAAATGGGCTTTTAACAGCTGTCAAGAGCTAAGGAGTCATGTATTTGTGAAAAAAATATAAACAAGGATTCGTACTTGCAAATAAAGTGAGACATAGTAAAAAAAGAATCGAGATATGGGTTTCTGCAACAACCAAACCTTGGCTGCTCATTTTGACTCGGTATAGAAATGGCAGGTTAACTACAGAGATAGAAAACTTAACAGGAATGGAAACTTCCTAGACATGTTCACACATGCCACCCATTAAGTTGAAATACTGGTCAGTGTTCAGCCTGTCCATATGGCATTCACTCCACTTCTGAGGCGGGTCAGTTGTACAGTAATTGTATATTGAATTATCAGGACTCTGGGTTTTATGGGACCCTCGTGTTTTTAAGAGACATCTCAGTCCTCTTCACAAAAAGAATGAAAAGAATTCAAAGCATAACATTGTGTAAATATGGATTAAAACATTTCAAAGGGTATAATAAGGTGCAAATGTATATTATTTAAAGTGTTTAAAACCATTAGACTGTGGTATTAAAGGGCATGTGTTCATTTACAGTGTCTCCATTTGACTTTTCTTGCATATTTGCGATAATAAAAGGATGTACTGTATATCTGACGTGTCGCATTGCTGTCATGTTGTTCCGTTACCCTTAAAGGATAAACATGAAACATCTAAGCCTGTATGTGGCCAATGTTTTCAGCAATTTGAACTGTGTGTCCTCTAACTGAACTGATGAAATCTCACCAGTCTTCTCTATCCAGGAATGTGTGTGCTCCCTGTTCATCATTTTTGCAAAGGGGGAAGGTCGTCTTCGGGGCTGAATCCAGATCAGCACTCTAAAGCTCCAGAGGGACCAAGGCATAGGCCGAGATCTTGAAAAAACCAATAAGCTCCTAAACCCCAATATTTTGCACTGAGTTAAACGGTTTTGGTCTTTTCAAAAATGCTTCTGCTTAATTAGCAGCAGAAACCTAGAGGGACTTTTCATAGTTGAGCAGCAGTGCTTGACTCAGTTTGTACTTAGCATGTGCAATGTTAGAAATGGAAATGAAGCAGGCTGAATTAGCAGTTGACTTTGGTAAAAATGTCGTAGAAAAAAAACATAACATAGCTCATTTTCCCTTTAAAATCCAAGGGGTGAACTCACTGCTTAGTTATTATTTTTATTTTGAGACATTTTAGAGTAAAATTTCCATTTAATTTTATTCCTGCAGAGACTCCTACCTACAAAAATCTTTATGCATATGCTGTTACAGTGAAATAAAAGAGGAACTGGAAAAAGTCAGCATCTTCTCAGTTTAGTAAACAGCTTATTTATTCCTTTACAAAATAGGTACAAATACATAAGTATTGTTTTTTCACACAAACAGGAAATTTTCAAGATATATACAAGAGTTTACCAAAAATAACGTGGTTCTAATAAACACATAGTTTTGTAAACAATATTTACAAATCATCCTTACATTGAAATGTTATTTCCCCCATCTGTTTACACAGGAATATCGTCCTAATATTTTGGCTAAAAAGCTGTAGTAGTAGTAGTAGTTGTTGTAGGAGTAGTAGTAGCAGTAGCAGTAGAAATGCCCTCCTGTGAAACAACCGGAAACCATAGAAATAATTAATAAAATCATCTGAAATCACTACAATAGGTATTGTTGTGCTTGTTTTTAAAACATGGCATTTTGGACATAAAGTTTATGAAAATGTGTTAAGCATAAAAGCCAATCTAAAAAAGAAAAAAAAAAAAAGCAGAACAGAAGAAATATATTAATTGTTAAAAAATAAGTGTCTTTTGACAGAAAGTGGCAAATACTGTTTCTTTGCTATAATACAATGACAGCTTTCAGTTGTCAGATAAAATAGATATCAAAAAAGTGCTGTCAAAATTTACAATGCACAACTGTTTCAAATGTCACTCATATTTAAATAAATTTCAATATGACAAGAAAAGCTGCATAGAGGCCAAGATATTTAGTTAAATAGAGAAAACAAACAAAAAACATAATGGACAACGTTACATAATATAATAAGGAATGGGGGGAGAAGACGAAAATATTAAGGCAAAAATGCAAGAGGACACGTAAAAAAAAAAGAAAAAAAAAGGATTTTTTGTCCTAATATCTTTCTTCAACGAGTGATACAGGGACAAAAAAAAGGAAAAAAAAAAATCAGTTCTAGGCTGGAATCACAGAGCCGTTTCCTTCAGTTTAACATTAGTTTGTTGCTGTGATATTTTATCTTGGACCAAAATTCACACAAGTATAAATGATGTGCACTAAAACATTTAATGGAGTAACTTTGCCATTCAGTCATTATCAAAGTGAAGGTGTAGGTTACTTTGACAATAGTTAAAATGTATTTTTGTCAAACATCAGTGATGTGCATAAAGGATAATGAAAGTGGAAGATAAAGGAATGTGTGTTTTCACTCTTCCATGCCACCGACGCACCTAGAATAACAGCAAAATTTACCTTCTTAAACCGTTATGTGGGCATGATACCGTAGGGCACAAATTACAAACAGCTAGTCATAAAAACAATGTTCACATTATGTGTTTAAAAAAATACTGACTCACTCAACAAGGGTAACCAGTCAGAAACTGGTATCACATAGTGCGGACCGTGTTTTCGTTAAATGACCTTTCAAGAAGGGTCAGGAGGAATCTCCCTTGTAACAATACTCTACAGAATAAACTGTCTAAATTTGACTCTTTCAAAGCACATGGTTGTACAAAACATCAGGTTTCATAATATTGACACACGGATTATTCCTTTTCTTACAAAGCTTACATGTGATAAAAATATACATGCTGTAAAATAATTCAAAAAGAACTATTTACACATACAGTGAGGAAATTGAACGTAATGCTGTTACTTAGAATCTGGATGTTTCAGAATTATGTGTTGGTCTAGAAATCTGTAAAGTCCCATTTATTAGGTTCAGCTAGACTACATTCATTGAACTATGTTCAACAAATAACTCATGGATAATATTGTAGGCTGTATCAATGTGTGATTATAATTCTCTTAGCCAAGGTAATTCCTACTTTTAGGTGGTTCACTGAAGCTTCTGCCAAAGATGTCAAACAAAGAGCTACCCAGTATACATGGAAAAAGTTCTTGGTCAAGTCATGTGACATAAAAACACTGTTCCTCTGGCAAATCCAACTTCAGCACAAAGAATATGATGTGGCCCTTAAATTGAATGATCTAACTACACACTGTGAAGCTAAAGGAGAAGACACAGAACAACAATTTTATTTTTGTATTTTTTCTCTCTATATCTCTCTCACTTTCTTTCTTGTTATTAAAAGCTACATCAAACATTACACTACAATACATATGGAGACACAGAGCTGAAACATTAGACCTGATCTGAAGGCACGTGGCTGGGAAGGAGGAGGAGGAGGTTGAGGTGGGCGCTGAGCGGAGCAGAGGCTACTTGAGCAGGGCACGGTAAAGGAGGAGCGAGTGGGCGGTCTCTCTCTCCTGCTCCATGTAGAAAATTAAGTCCCTGAGGTTGACACGAGTGATGCGCTGCCGTGTATACTGGCGTGATGAGGTGGATGGGGCAGATGAGCCGGCTGGGGAGCCCGCCGTACTGCCGGAAACCTGGAGACAGAGGTCGAAAGGTGAAATGGAAGAACTCATACAGGATTTGCTGATACTTTTCATCAAGCACTATATAATCCCATCAAAAACCTGCTTAAAAGAGCTGTGATCAAAAAGCTCTGCAACTCTGCCCACAAAAAGTAAAACCCTCACCTGATTTAAATCAAGCCTTCAAGGTCATCTCCTTGCACAGCCATACACTGCTCCCAGCGCTCCTGCTACATTTGGATGGCTCCCTAAAAGTCCTGTTTTGAACTCTTTCATTTTCACATTTCAAACTTGTATCGAGAGCTAACATCAACTTTTATATCATAGTGACGCAACCTTCATATTGAGGTTTATCACTGCTGAGCAGAGCTACGTCATGCACTCTGAATTCCACCCCCATGGGTAGATTGTCAACAATGTCCTGAGGCATCTGAGGGAGGACATTTACCGCAAAAAACCTGAACTAAACAGCATGCACCCACTGACAGCACATTAAAAAGGCAGCAATTTCTTGGTGAAAACAACATAATCATTGATAACCACCCACCCAACTTGCTAGATTTAATTTCTTGTGACTGTCGTCTTCCCTTAAAATGAAATTCAAGTTGAATGGTCTCTTTTATGACATGATGGATCCAGAGAGCATCGCATGTGCAAATGATCAGAACAGAACTTCCATGGAGAGGTCTAAAAATATCAGGAGCACTGGGAGCAGTGCAGCGCTGCCCAAGGAGACGACTTTGAAGGGGATAGTGGCCAAGTTTAAATAAGTTACGGTTTTTGTAATTAATGTGAAGAGTCGGTGGCCCTCATTGATCACACCTTGTATATAATATCTACAGGATGGACTATTATAGATTGGTACAGGCATTCATATTCCCTGCAAGAAGAACTGCAAGTAATCCTGTACCAATTTATCTAGCAGCAAAAACAAAACTGGAGGGGTCCGATTTTTTTTTTTTTGCATTTGGCGACCAACTGGTCACCCACAGGCTGAGCATGCGAAAGCCTCAACCTCTGGGCAACTTCTTTTGATCTTTTGATCGCCTGGTGGGAGGCAACCCGTCTCCAAACAATTGTGATCTGACTCGGTCTGACCGCAATCACTCTCAGACAGATGCAAATAACTGCCATCTAATTTATAAATGCAGACAGATTGCCGATACTTTGCAGTCAATCTGAGTCAGTCTGTGCCGATGAATGAAACTCGTCTGTGACATGTCTCTTTGCAGGAGGGGACTCGACTCAACTGGTTGCCAAAGCAAGGTTGCTGAGTGCCTATGTCATTTTGCAATTAAATCACTGTCCTACGTCACTACTTGTGGAGGAATTTCTGTATCAAATCTATGAGGTTCTGGCTGGGCTCTGAATGTAAGTAGTGAATGTGAGTTTCTGTATATGTAGACGGCAAGAGATTTGCAACAAATGCAAACAGATTTGCAATTTTCAAAGATTTATCACAGTTGATCGCTGTACTGTCACAAACAGATTGGACGTAATTGCCAACTTGACCCCATTCAATCGCAAACTGATAGCAGGCTGACTCCATCTTATTGCTGTTTTATCACTGTCTTGATGCATCAAAGTCACTTTGAAGATAGCAACTGATTGTGAATGGTTGCAGACCTGGTTCACTGCACATGGTCGCAATAATTTCGGTCATGCCACAGACTCCATCCACTGTTTTCTGTAGTGTGATTCTAGCATAAGGCACATAGCTTCTTTGAGCTAAATGAACTTCACAGATCAACAGTATGGTTGTGGTCATGTTTATGTCCAATTCCACTAGGAGATGAATGTGAAGAAACTGATTTCAGATTTTGGAGGAATCCTGGACCTAACGAGGGAAGGGAATACTTCTGTTTTTGAATGATAAACTGCGTTAAGTGACTGCACTGTGAATAATGATGGATTTATGGCCCTGCATTGGTGTCTGTTTGCGTAGCTCTTTGGCTATGCAAAGAGAGGGATTGTGAAAATTCAACAAACACAGAGGCTACACTGCACTCCTGCATGCAATGTAGCTGTTGTAGCACGTAGCCTCATGGCAATGGTGCTATGTGTAGGTAGAATACTAATTGGTTGAAAAGTTGGCTTGAACAGAATGGGAATGGCAGCCACAAAGAGGGAAAAGTGCAAAAAAGACATCAAAGATGACAAGAAACGGGCTGCAGTGGACAGTTTAAATTGTTTTTTTAACCTCACCTCACTACAAAGAAGCTTTTTGTATACTGCTTCTGTTTTCTTCATGGCGGCAGCTCCTAAGCTAAAGGACCATCATAAGCACAAACATGACCAAGACTAGCCCACATTACTGGTTGTTCCACATATTTCTGACACTGCCCCTTGGTGACAGTACACAGCTACAACATGTAGACATGGGTCTGCAAAGCTCGGTACTACCTCCTACCTTCTATCGTACCATGATGTGACCTTAACTCAAACCCCAACCCCAAACTGTCTTAAGACCCTTGCTGGAAAATCTAAGCAGTATGACTTGACTTTATTTGTAATGATGCATTTATATGTATTTTTATTCACATACTTTTATGTGAATTGAGAAATAAAATGGCTGTGCTTTTTAATCAGAGGCATTAAATGACTGGTGTGTTGTTTGGATTTCAATAATGCTACTCTTCCCCTTGCATAGTTTTTTTTAAATATATGGTTTCTTTTACTGGGAATTTTTCCTCACTTTTTCATCTGCAAGGAAACAAATCTTTGGGATGGTTTCCATAGTGAAACACAATACTGTTTAGAAGCAAGCAATATGTGCTTCCCATTCACAAAATGAAGTAACCTTTGTTGAATGGCAAACACATTGACAGTATTAGTAGTAAGGAATGTTGTGGCCTCTAAGAAAGTATACACCTCCAATAAAGAAAAATAATCCTTCTTGAAGAGCCGAATGAGATGAAAAAGACACAATAATAACATCCAGATCTTCAGGTGCATATGAGTGTTCTAAAAAAAAATCTTTAAAGTCGAAAAAAACATTGGCAACATTCTCCAAAGGCCAGAAAAGTCATCCTTTTTATTTAAGTATGTTTTATGGCTCTTTACAATGCCTGAAATATGAACAGATTTTTCCTCTAAATAAACAACGCTGCTGACATAGATCTGAGCTGACGTCCCAGTCTGAAAGAGAGACCCTGTTGTTTGTATTTGATCCAGGAAAAATGAGAACGATAAAAAAAAAAGGGAGTGTATACAGAGGCTGATACAAATCAAGAGATGCATTTACATTTGGAAATGAGAAACACTGGGAAACAAATCCAGCAAGTGCCCACTTGAACCCAGGCACAGAGAAATAAGACAGACATTTCAGTCAGGAACACCCTCTCACAATTACATTGATTGCACCACTCTGTAAACACACAGTACAGACAGGCCTTAATTGCAAACATATGATGAGTATGAATTTACAAGAACAAAACCAAAGTCCCTCCAGCACCCACCCCCTCATATGCTTGTGTTTGTGTACAATGTATGACGATGCCTCGTCTCAAATTACTCTCAGTACACTTTTTGACCCTTGAACGCTGGATGTTGATTGAGGCTAGCCAGGCCACTGCTCCTGCCAACTTACCTCAACCACATCTAGGGGCAAGTGGGTACAGCATGCTCGTCAGCACCCTGGGGCACACCAGACCCTCACTTTGGGGAGCAACCCCGGCTTAATCAGGTCAATCATAGCTGACCACATGTGAAAGATGGGCCTGCCTACTGCCATGCCAATTACTGCCACTCACAAATAAGGCCAACGACAGGGCCACAGATTTTACCAATCAAAGCCATCCATCCACCTAGATGGATGGGCAGCAGTGGCCACAGGCAGGCAGTCAGTGCTGGGGTGGTGCTGTGGCTAAAGTGGGTGATGGTGGGATTGAGGAAGACAGCGAGTATAGACAGTCCCTGGTTCACAGGTAGTGCACTGCAGCTCCCAGAATGCCTCATTCCCTTCAGGGACAAGGGAAATCTTAAGCGACTGAAATACAGGCAGAAAGTCCAGGGCTTGTTGAGGAATTCACTCAGCACAGCCTCTCCTCTTCCCTCTGTCTTTATATGCTGTCGTCATAAAGAATGCCAACAACCCAAACACCGGTATGTTGTTGTCAGTATCTATGGAGACCAATGCCTCTCGCCAGTACACGCAGGAAATAATGTTGCGGAGGAGGGAGAGGGATGGGCAGGGTAAACACCACCGCTAAATAAAGCAGATGGCTGAGTGTCAGTTAAAAAGGAAAGTGAGACATCAATGATCACGCTTTCCTTGTCTAGCAATTACACTGTAATTGTGTTTGAAATTCAATATAAAAAAAACAAAATAGAAGGTTTTGTAAGGTCATGGTGGATGAAAAGAAAACGGGAGAAGAGGAAAGAGTATGAGAGCAGAGTCACAAAGAGAGAGAGAGAGAGAGGAGTATAGCAAAAAGGAAAGTCTCAAAATCAGCTTGGCCAAGAAAGATCCATGAGGCAAAAAACAGCATCTGTCATTTTATCTGTGATGGGTGCTCGGAGGCATTATGTCATATGACATATCCATCGTACAGAATGCGCAGGGATACTTCGATACATCTCTTCAGACATTTGACTTGTTTGGAGCGGGGGACAGAGAGAAAAAACACAGTGGATAGAACCTGAGGAGGGGAGAGCAGAGGAGAGGCTTTAAAGCTCGTCTGTAATAAGGCCTCTTTGCTGGCTCTGGTCTTCAGCGACAGTCTGTTGACATACATGACAATGCGCCAATGGTCCAGACACATTATTTTACACTATTTCATTCCCTGTGGTTTCCGGCACACATGTGCATGCACACAAAAGAAGAAACAGCAAGCCTGAGAGTGCTTTGTCTAGCTTACAATTAGCATAATACACTAAGTGGAAAATAATGAGAGAACGAGTGACTGAGACAAATCTTGCACATTCTTGGGTTGTGACCCAAAAATCAGTCCAAAAAAAAATTCTGCATTTTTTTGTGAACATAAACTTCACATTAGATTTATAAATAGTCCATGTATGCATACTTTTACATGATGGAAGTTAGACAGATTTAGAGATGTTATTCACAGTAAATATGGTCTGATATCAGACAGAATTTTCAACTTGTTACACTCTGTTTCCTTCTTCAGTTTGACACTGCATCCCCTCTAACTGATTTATATGGGGAAGGAGATTTGATTTTCCCTAAGCAATGACTAGAGACCAACTCATCTGTCTGAATCTAATGTCATTTTAAGTTGTGAATGGTACATAGCCATGCCAACATACTGGTATTACTGGGGTTTTAAGAGTGAATTGGAACAAAGTAAAAAAAACAGTTAAACATGTTCCTTCATTTGTTTTTTTTTTTGTTTTTTTGTTTGTTTATTTGTGTGCTTGTTTTTTAACTGAGAAACCCACTGTTTCATCTGACAATGCTAGATGAAGCAGACAGCTGGCCGGAGCACACAGATCCAAAGATATGGACCCGGTTAATAACAAATAAAAGGCTTGAATTATTTAGTGTTATTGTTTTCTTAATTCTCAATACAATTTTAAAATTAAGCCGTGGTCAAAGGATGTAGTGGAGGCAGATTTCACTGAAATGCCTAGGCTGATGTGTTTTGAAATTAATTCTTCCTCTATTTTTATATGATAATCAGAGATGCATGGAAAAAAATGTTTTAACAGGAAGGACAAAGTCAGCTAGTCGCACTTTTATATTCTCAGACCACCAATGGCCAGCAACATTCACTTTAACATTAACAGAACTAAAGTTAGTTCAGATTTGGTTAAATTTACTTTGAGTTAATAATATTTGTTTTTGCCCTCTCTCTGTCTTTATTCTTACCTTCATTTTTGACTCCTTGTCTCCAATTGTGCAGTGGCAGCAGCAGCGCTCGTAGGTGTATACAATCTGAATTTACATTCAGTCCTTTATTGTTTAAGAAAGGGAAAGGGGGTGGGGCAGCAGCGGTGGTGGGTTTCTTGCTGATCTGTGTCTTTGAACCCTGAGTGGCACCTGTGCCTTGATGCCGGAGCCAATATTGGATTTGGCCCAGGTCACACCTTAGGGCGGTGGGTTAATGGCCCACTTTGCCAGGCACGCAGAGCTGCTCGGCCCTGCACAGTCCGACCTGCTGTCTCAGCACTCCACTCCTCACGGCAGAAGTTGCAGACAGAGGCTGCATGGTGAGAGAGGCTGTAATGTATGAGCCAGTGTGTGACAACACACCAGCAGTCATATTGTCTTAACTAAAACTGCAACATGGGGAGAAAACATTGCTTAGCTGTCATGCTGAAAGATAAATATTAGACCCTTGTTGGTTGAGAAAAATAGATAAGCTGTTCATGATGCAACATTTCTCTGTTACTTTGGTGGTGAAAAAACTCTGTTGCCTATGCTTCAGGCAAGACATATATAGAACAATAGAGATAGACTGTTAAACAAATAAGTGAAGCGAAAGCTAAACCAGGTGGTGTTTTTAAAGGAAATTAACGACAGTCGCTATTCAGTTAGATTTCTGTTTCATATTCTGGTCACTCTTACAGGTAAAAAGTCATGATTTAGTAATCCTGTTGTATTTGCACTTGGTGTTTAGATCCTTTAAACTGGCTTATAGGTCCTGCTCCTGATGGGCCTCCTCACATTATGAGTACCTGATGGACTGACAAACCACCACACATGCTGACTGACTGACAGCCTCACAGATTTGCTGATTGACAAACTGAAGACCTGACTGTTTGGCTGACTGGCTGAGTGCTTGACTGACTCACTGGCTGACTGACTCATTTACTGACCGAAGGACTGACTAACTGACTGCCTGGTTGACTGACTATGTGCCAGGATGCAAAGCTTTCCCACATGTTTTCCTCCATGCTGCATTTCAATCGGGGAACGCTGCCTCGTCCCTTCAGTGTTTACAGTGTGTAGCCCAGCCGTGGGAGTGCAGCCCCGCTTCATCTCCACGCTCGGCCTGAAACGCCTCTCCTCCGGCCGCCATTAATCAGCAACAGAGACTTTCTCTCTCCCTCTCTCGCCTCTCCCTTTTCTCGCTCTTCTACGCCCACAGACATGCTGGATGAGGCCATTTTGAAAGAGTTAACAGATGTCGGCTGATTTGCCCCAGGCTTTCTGACATTGCCCGAGTGATGTATTTGATGTGGAGTTTATTCAGCTCTAATAAACGTATAAAGAATTAGAATAATAATTCACAGATGTACATACCCAGATTATATGCCGGAGCCCCTCTTTGAAGCAGACAAGGCAGCCAAGATTAACAGAACCAGGGGAAAGGATGAAAAGGGTTTTGGTTCAGACCACTGATAATCACAGAGGTCAGAATGGACTAATACCACAGCTTTATGTTCATGCACTGACGCAGATGGCCTTTGTTCCTATCACAGGTTTCGAAACAAGAGGCTGCCATTGTCACCATGCTTTCAAAAATAGAGGCGAGTGAAGCACATTTGCTATATATTTCTTTTCTTGTCTCAAACACGCTTTTGTTAATTTGTCATTTTGTGAACAGCAGAAAGAAAAACTAAGAGAATAAAGGATAAAACACAATGGGACGGGAGTGAGGTCTAGCATTCTGATCATGGCAAAAAGGATGAGGGAATTACTTTCAAAACAAACAACTTCCATTTGCTTCACAACTAAACAACAACAAATCTCAAAAATGGCCAGTTGCAGAGCATCTTAATACCCACATAAACCATAAAAACAGCTACACAGCTCCATGGCAATGCATAGCAACCGTGCAGAATTTCAGTCAAGGAGAAAGAAGGCAAAAAAACACCTTATTACTTCTAACTCCTGCAAGCCATTTTGGTCTCCAAAGGTTTTAGAGCGCCGCAGGCCATGTGTCTGCAGTGTTTCGGGAAATGACTTGCCTTCGCACGAACACTGCTATGTTCTGCAGCACTGCTGCCCCCAGCATCCCCGCTCAATTTCTGTTTAACCCCTTCCTGCCTTCCCTCACACTGACTCACTGCAACAGAGAGCTCACACCCAGCACAATACTGTCACATTGTTCAGCCTCCCACAACCAAGGCAAATCAGACCAGCTTTTTCACGAGCTAACACATTAACTCCACGTCTAATTTGGCTACTTAAGCATGTGATGGCTCTTAACTAACATGGTGCAGGAAAGGCATAAGGTTATATGAGGAACAGAAAGATGAAGAAGAAAAAACTGCTCCATTCCACTTGATCTACTACAATGTGCAACACAGTTTGCACACTTGAGTGTGTATCAACGGTGGATTAAATCTGCAAACTCGTTGACACAACACATAATTAAAACATCTTGCTCGAGGTCAGGAATTTTCTAATTAGTAGTGTACTGACAAAGCTGCAATTCCATTGCCCTAAGTTTCAAAGTCCACAGGTTACTGCTAAGATGAAAGCCGACCCCGGAGCACTATTCTGCAGGGCTGCTCATACAATTCCTCAGAAGACAGTCACAGGGTCACCAAGCTAAACAGTCTGCTGCACCCGGAACCTTGCTTCCAAACAAAGAACTTCAAACTTTCCTGCCTGGAAACACAATCTTGCTTTTGTTTCCCCTCTCTCTTTCTTTTCAACCTGAGAGAAACAAAAGATTGTGTGAAGGCAACCAGAGGAAGAAACCATAACACTGTTTTTAATCTGTTTAATTAAAATGCTCTAAGCCTGGCTAGCTGAACAACTTGTTAAATACTACAAAGGCTTTATTAGGTTGGTCTTTGTAGCTTAAGTTGGCAACCCCATTTAGAATTTGGGGGTAATAACATTTGTTCACATATTGCCAATTATTATCTGCTAAATGACTGGAAAGCCATACTGTCCACAACCAGAATAGTACACCAGCAGAACAGCTAATATAACAACAATCCAGATGGTGAGTTTGTTGCTGTTGTGATTAATAAATCAGCTTTATTTGTCTGAAGATCATGATCCAATCAATAATCCACCAAGAAATGTGTTCAATGTCTTTCTTGTCTGGTGTTTTCTATAGTGAGAGAAAGAGTAACTAAGAAACTGCTAACAGCTTCCCTGATAACCTGGACAATTAACACAGGCCAAGTATCTTTGGCTACATGAAGTATCAGAAGTAGAACTTTTTCAACATTAAATATTCAAGGCGTTTCATATATAAAATGAACCCAATTAGAGTTAAAATAGGAGAAGTGTAATGAGTCTCTAGTCAGAATGCTTGTCTTCAGAACTACTCGCTAATGAGCCCTTGTTGGTTTTACACACTTTACTTTCAATGGTGTGGCACTGTCATTTCTGCTGGTTTTTAATTTTTAATTCAAGTTGAATGAGAGGGTGGTGACTGAGTTAATAATCAAGGCACCGGGGTGTTTTGCAGCCGATGGATAGCTGGGAGAAGTTGCCAAATGAGGCTTGTGGTCCACCCTTTGATGTCTTTGCGAAACGTTCCAAATAGGAATAACCAGTTAACAAAAGCCTATCAGTTCAGAGTGGTATCAAACATAAATGACCATACTAAGAAGAACGCATCCTGCAAATGGCCTAATTAGGGAAAATGGTACACTGGCAAAATAGCATGGCACTGAATAACACAGAACCCGTGCGCATTAACAGACACTTACTCAAGAACACGATGAGACACGAAAAGAAGCACAACGGATCCCGCTGCTCTGCAGACATGTGCTGTATCCTGAGCTGTCAGTCTTCACATAAATCCTCATATGAGCAGTGACACATTTCACTTACAAGAAAAGGAACGCACCGAGGAGCCACAGTAGATTTGCAGATGTAGGGGATTAGAAAGCACATTTACGGCAGAGGTTCACACTATGAATCGGCCCTTGATCTCAAATTGACATTAATAGGGCCATTTTTGACATCATTTAGCCATCACAGGCTCAGCTCCAGTGCCGCTGACACTGGTCCCCACGCACCTGATGTGGCGCCTGCTAAGTATGAGCAGCAGGAAAATGGCTGTCTGAAGAGCAGGTCTGATTAAAATCCATGCTCTTCGGGGGAAAGAATAGAATTTCATGTTTTATATAGATGGCCCAGAAAGACGAACCAAAACTTAAATAGAGTGCCTCTGTGAACATTTGTGACCCCAAGTGTCACTGTTTTTTATCCACCAAGCTAAAGGGGAGAAGCTGACAGAGTTTTCAAAACTATTCTGAAACAAATGTCTTCACCATTCTGGGGATTTATGGTGTTAAAGCAACTTTAATATACAGTAAAATGCCCTACTTATATTGTCACTTCTACTACTTCTGTTGTTAAGCAGAGAAGTCTAGTGATTGCACGGTATGGTACATCTGGCACGTCAATGTCAAAATTCTAATCATATACAGTAATATACAATTAATTAAAAAATCCAGATGTGTGGGAGGGGAATGGGGTGGGGTGGTGGGGTAAAAATGGTTGGCAGCTTTGCAAAATTTGCACTCAGTTAAGGAGTTCCTCATTATGGTTTTGTTGGCACTTTTCTGGAGGCCTCATTCCTCCCATCAGATTCCTCTTCCACAGGCCCAGAAGGCTTCCTTCCTACCTGCACAGCATTTTGGCAACCTGCTTTATTATACCACATACAGCGGCATCCTTTTCCAACCAGCTGTGTGTATATATGTGTGTGTGTGTGTGTGTGTATAGTGCTTATCTACATATTGACTTGGTTTAAATCCACACTCTTGTCTGCCATAATAATTACAAATCTTGTAAAAGGAAGTACTCAATTCTTCCTGCACCTGAGGCGGGCAGCTGCAGGAGCTGCCCCTCGGCGCCCAGCAAACACACCTCCGGCGCTGCCTTGTATCCAAACAGCTTCAGCGTACACCCAGAGCCATTGCCTTCCATGGTGTAATGGCGCCTTTCTATTAGATTCCAACTGAACAGAAAATGCCAACGCAAGCACGGGTAAATGTGTTTCTATGTACTGCAGGAACAAAGCAGTTGGGATAGGCTGAACAGGTAATAAAGACAGCAGGGGCCTGTTTTATAGTTGTCAATGAGTCAAGACCACACATGCATAACTGCACACACCTCAGTACAAATGTATACGCAAACACACAACAAAGCCATCGTGTGTAGTGACAAAGGCCAGCCCAGGAGGTATGTTTACATTTTGTGGCTCTCTGGACCTTGTGGTATGTGTATATAAAAATTTCTCCAAAGGCCAGACAAGCCTTTTTAAGCCAAACCACATCTCATTGCTCAGAAATGCCATGACATGTAATCAAAACGCTGACACGGGTGATAGAGACCATAGCCAGCTATTCACAAGTCCCCCAAAGTTCTATCAGTGGAGGGCGTTCATTAGTCCAACAAATACATAATTTATGCAATCTAAAATATACATGTGATCATGAATCAAAATGGGAATGAGAGGCACAGAAACACTGAGGTTTTCTGATGATGCCAATTCTTTGTTTCGGGAAAAACGAGTAGTGGTCAAGTGCTGCCAAACATGCCCAACCACAGCATCTTTGCTCTCCTGCTTAGAGGCTAAACCAAAGCCAGACATGGTAATATTAAAAGTAGCAGCAATCTATGATTATTATAACTCTGTTGTATTTCAGGGACTGTACTGTCTATTATCTGTGTGATGGTCATGTACATTATTAAACTTAGAATACGGCATCAAACAGTGGATGTGGATTTTACAGGATGATCATGTAAAAGATATTAAGCCAACTTGGGAGACAATAGGTTAGAGTGAACGCTACTTGACACAAACAAAAATCAGTGGGAGCACACAACATTTCCAGCAACATAAGCGGGCATCAAAGGAGCCATAAGCCTTTATCCTCTCTTCATTCAGGGCTGATAACATCCATGTGCATGGTGATGTCTGAATTCTGCTGAGATTATTTGTCAAAAATGCCTGAATTTCACAGTTAATTGGCCTCCCTAATTAGCACAGGATGTCTAATTCCCATTGCAGTCAGTGTGCTAAATGGTAAAGCTTTAGCAAGCGGATGCCATTCCTTTTCATTTGAGCAGAGAGAGACTCCCTGTGCAAACCGAGCTACACTGTACATTACACACTCAATGATCGATTCTAAATCTTAATTAGGGAAACGACAAACAAGCAAGGGGACTTAATGAACTGTGTACCTTGTCAAACAGCTGGCTGATTATATTTATTGAGATATATGTTAAATTTAATGATTTGGGCAATTAACTGTTAGACCCCCTCTGTAATCTCTGAGGGACATAAAGGGGCCAGGGAGTCGAGCACCAGGGCCAGAGACCTAATGGAAAGCAGCTGACAAATATTTGTCGTCCCCAGAGTGCTGAAATAGGCATCAGCGTCTCAGAAGACCTTGTGCTCTGAAATGAAGATGTCATACACAGGGAGTGAACTCCCTTGTGTGCTTCAATCGCAGTCACTTGCACTCCTGGTTAACAAAGTGTAATAAGACATGTTTCAGACACTCACAGCATTGCTGGGACCTCAATTCATTTAATGATGTGAGATGTTCTGCAAAAACAATACAGAAACATAACAAAAGATATCTAAAAGTGTGCACAGTCTTTATTATCAGTGTCGTTTTTTCATGGCCATCCATTTCTAACTTTTTTTTCTAAATTGGTCAAATGGAAAGCAGTGAAAAGCGAGGAAAAAAAAAATTAAGCTGAGCCGAAAAGTGCGACTTGGATTTAATATTTTATAATTGCCAAGGGACATTCTAAGATCAATGAATTTTTGCCCGGGACGCACATCAGAAAGAGATGTACTTCAGTCTTTTTAGGGAACATTGGTCTATTTAATTCCAGTGTCTGATGCATGTGAAATATGCCTTCCATGGCCTCTTTCTTCTTCCCCAGGCACTGCTGCAGGCAGACATTACCACTTTTAATGGGCCGCCATGAGAAGAGGCAAGTCAGCCAATAACCCATCCTCACTAATGGATCGCCTTGTTTGTTCTCTTTTACCATTTTCAGAAGCTAATTTTAGAAGTTCTGTTTTCCTGTTAAAATACAAAATAAAGGACACTGTATCACAACAACATTTTAACAAAAACAGTGAAATATATAGTCCTTACAGTGAAAGACAGAAAGGGAGCTGTAAAAGATATGATATTGCACAGACATTTTCTGTCATGTAAATTAGTTGTTGGTCCAGGTTACGAGGGGTAGCTCTTGTGTAACTGAAAGCCAAAACAGGGCCTCTCTCAGAGAGGGGAGAAAAGGGAAGCGGTTAGAGAAAAGGCTTCTATGGCCTGTAGTAAAAAGTCAGAGATTTGACTAATGGTGGGTAGAAAACAGCAGTAGCTTTTAGGGGTGGTAATGATCAACTGTTTGATTGGTTTATGGCTGGGAGCAAAATATTCACTTGTCTTGATCTTAATTTACCCTCAACCTTTAATTTTTTAAATACATTTAAAGTTTCAGACTTTACACTTACTGATATTGATTGCTGACAGGAGTGATAATCATACCAAAAATAATAATAATGCAGTTTTGTTTACCAGTTAAAATCAACATAAACTGCTACAGTATAACTGGAGTGCAAGCCCCAAAACTGCTTTGTTTACAGTATGACTGACTGGGGAATACAATTAACATCAATACACCACATAGAGATAAAAGACACTGAGCCACCAAATATCTATGGTGAACAAAATGTGTTGCAACTTTTTTTTTTTTCTTTTTCACACAGTGTGAGATTCATGTAATACTGGTGTAAAGTTGCATTTGGTGCACATAAAAGAAATCTTATAATTAAAAGTACAAGTATGTGAGCACAGCATTGGACCCCATAGTGAATGGAGGTAAAGGTATCAGTGAATTCCTATTTTCAATTTACATTCCAGTCACACAATAATTTTGTCATGCATTTCCAGGTATTGCTGAGTAGTTATATGTTTTTATATATACTTACAGAGCAATAAATAAAACAGATAAGGTGTTTTTCTATCACACATGACCATTAAACATTTAAAATTTGAAATATTCACAAAATTTGTAGAATGTAGAGATCTTACCAATGCAATCTTTTGAGTATATCAGCGCATCACTTAAACTAGGGAGGTCACGATATAATACTGGTACTGACGATAACTGCAATATATGGAAAATAAATACACTGTCATGTCATAAGATCATAAATACCTGTTTAACTGTTCTTTCTCGAGACTCGACTCCCTGAATACAATTTTGAAAGGAAAGATGAACAAATTTTGAGTAAATCTGTTTAACTCCCTCATCAAGGTTTGTATGCCAAAATTTGTTGGGAGGTTTTTTTGTTTTGTTTTGTTTTGTTTTGTTTTTTTTGGTTAAACATGTCCATGCCATGAGAATAACGGCACTTTAAATAGTATTTACAAAGAGAGTGCCTTGGAGTTGTTTGATCTTAAAGTTAAGGATGAACTTGACTATGAGCATTACATTTTCATTCAAATTTTCCAAAAATATTACAATAATGTTGTTACTGTGACTTCTTTTGGCCATGACAATTTTGTTGCAAAAAACATACATCATGACAGTCTTATATTAAACATACCATTTTCTACCTTTCAGCAGTGAACAGTATTATTTAAATATCATTCCCAATGACATCCCCACATTCATTATTAAATACACAAACAACAACTGCAAATGTATGTCTGTAGGTTACACAGAAACTATTTTTTGGCAGAAAAATAGGAAAGTGCAAACTGGTAGAGTTCAACTCTAACAGTGAAGATGGTTCTAAATTATTTAACACTGACCTATGAGTAGAGAGGAGTTGCTTACAGGATGCATGATGCGCACCTCCATAAAGTCTGACATCTAGCTGTAGTTTGCCATCTCCATACATACTACAACTACTCCTCCTCCCTTCTTAGCATTCTTCTGCCCTCCTACCAGCATCTAATGAAAGATCTTTGCCGTATTTTTTTTCCTTCTTTCCCCAGGATCAAAGCTTGACAGCTGACAATGGAGCACACATAAAATTACAGTCAAAGGAAAACAAACTTAAATACATAGCGACATTAAAATGCACTCCTTCTTTGTAATGCCAGTGCTATGCTGCACAAAGCAATCAGGGTTAAATCTAACAGCATCACAGGAGGTCCTATAAATAACGACAGTAAGTCACACAAAGGCACAGGAGTTTCTTAAGTGAGCCGTAACAGAAAGAACTCTCTATGTATGCCTCTCCAGGGCTCCACCATGTAATTTTCAGAGGCTCTGTGTTGACAACTTTATTAGCAGCTCTTGCGTTCTCGGGTCGTTCGATGCCGTTCTCACATGTTAAGAATAAGAAACTCGAGGCTCAGAGTCTCCATCTCCTCCAGGATGGAGGAAATATAAGCAGTCACAGAATGGCAAAGCAGTGATTGAGGCATTTTCACTGCCTATCCCTATGAGTGGTGAAAGCGTAGGATGAGGAGAGTGGGTTTGCACAGTGCGGTATAGCACAGCATGGGGCCCACGATGTTAGGCTGTCCCCACGTCCCTGGCCAGCAGGCTAGCTAGAGAGCCAGCCATTATCGGTCCGCCTCCATAGCAGCGAGGCGGAGGGGGAAAAAAATGCAGCACATTTCATTCTTCAGAAATTTAATTATATCAAGATTAACAAGGGAGGTAATTAATTTCTTTAAGATGGGTATCTTTTAAGTGCCTGGGGCTCAACTTTGTTGTCAAAACTGTATATTTAACCATTATTTCAGGGCAAAGTTTTAAAGGCAGAAATGAGGGGGATAACTACTTTGCCATGAATATGGATATATAGGAGCACCTTGTCTAAATAAGAAGACTACAGTGTCAAAACCACCATGTACATATATAAATGTCTGCTCTATTTAGGAATCATTGACAAAAAATATAAATAGTCTGCCTAACTTGATTTTATAATAATCTCTTCAATGTTAAGTACATTTAGCTAAACCCTTGTATTCTTGTAACTCAGCTGGTTCTAGATAGGTGAAATGTGGACCAGAAGGTCATCCAGAACTCCCAAAGTCTCCCAGTTATTGAACCACTCCTCCAAAAGAACAGACACAACCAGGATTGGTATTCCTGTATGAGTATAATTTTAGAATTTTAATAAATTTCTTTGTACAATCAGGGTGCTTAAATCACATGTCAAAGCAAAAAGTGGCCCCAAAACCTGTTAACAGAGGTATGGAAACAAACAGGCTATTCAGAAATAGAACCACACTGAACTCCATTTATTTTAATCCTGCATCAGTTCCATCATGTTAAAAGAAGAAAAGCAATTGCACAAATATATATACTTTTTCCATCATGCAAGGCAATGTCAGTTGCATATTTGGTCATTTTGCTGTTTCACCACCTTGGTGCAGACTGAGATATGTCAACAACTGTTGGTCTGCGATTAAATGCTGTACAGACACAAGAGGTTCCCAGTGGATTAATCCTAAAACATTGATGATCCTGACTCTTCTTGAGTTTCCAGTTAAACATCTTGATATATATCCATGATATATATCCATGATACATACAGCTCTGGAAACAATTAAGAGACCACTGCAAAATTATCAGTTTCTCTGATTTTGCTATTTATAGGTATATGTTTGAGTAAAATGAACATTTTTGTTTTATTCTATAAACTACTGACAACATAACTCCCAAATTCCAAATACAAATATTTTCATTTAGAGCATTTATTTACAGAAAATGAAAAATGGTCAAAATACCAAAAAAGGTCCAGTGTTTTCAGACCTCAAATAATGCAAAAAAACCCCAAAACAATGAC